>JASAMV010003833.1:0-34443 GCA_030248065.1 Rhynchonema sp. JSB1_4
ATGTTTCACCGTATGGCGTAAAACAATAAATGGCTCCACTTTGGGAAAATTTCGTGCGCAACACCCTTGCTTCCCACCATTCAGGTTCGAACGAGTCAGAAACCAGAAATCGATTTTGTCACGAAGTCAACCGTCAGCCACGCTGGTTCGTGATCAATGCTGGTTTGCTGCGCAATTCGGATGTTGAATCGGATCAAATGACACGACTTTGTGCGCAATTCAATAACGTGCTCGGATTCACATCTGATAACGGGTGAGCATTTTGCTACGATACTGTATTTATTTTAATTTCGTTATTTTGTTTGTCTGGAGGTCACATCTCAAAACCCAGTATGAATTGTATCATCGTTTTAGGTACTCGCCATTTGGCAGTATAGGTATTATACTTTTGCCATTGCTTTTCAGGATCACCATACATTTTTGGAGCATTTGTCAAGACATTGAGTTCGACCAGAGTGACCTCAGATGTACTGTAATGTTGAGTTTGATATTTCATTTGATTTGAAACCTAGGTCTTCGAAAAGGAGCGAAATTGACGGCACACCAATCGCGAAGAAAGAACTGGAACAGCTGTCCATTCAACTCAACTCGCCATTGGCACAAGGAGAAGCAGTCTCGAAACTGCAATTGGTCAGTGAAACAGCAATCGTTAGTTTGCAATAGCCTTGAAATCAAACATGCTTTTTTACGACCTATTCTAAAGTGGTTGATGCAAGTGATCCCACAAACTTATTGACGCACTAATGGAGCCCGTAAATGTCATATATCAGTACCAATTTTTGCCAAATCAATTTTTTGGAGTTTCTTTCCATCGCCGCTAAATGCTATGCGTCGGCGACTTGGTAGGGAGACTTCCGTCACCCATTTTACAATCAACCCATCTCCAGGCCGTCATCAACGGCTCAATTATCGCTCGGCTGAAATCACGCAAAGTGTCGGATCCAAAGATTGATCGTCAATTGTTGCACCTGGTACACGCGGCTGTGCGATATTTGAACCATCCAACCGTACTGCAGATTATGGCGGTATGCGCTGGAAATCTTGCTGTTTTTGCGTTCTTCCTTTGTTCTTTTTTATTTCAAATTTCAGAACACATTTTAAAATCAAGCTTTTAAATGTTATGTTTCAGGATTTCCTGATGGATGTACTGGAGAGCGAGTTCATTGGCAGCTACGTCAACAACACGCATATTTCGAAACTCGAGTTTGACTTGGCGTTTATGACGGAGGAGGAGAATGCACGCGAGGTGAACATTTGGCCAATCCGTTTCGAGCTGGTCACATTTTTCGGTTATAGCGTTGCATTATTTGTGGCACCAGCGAAACAATGCCACGCCAATTAGGAGTGGCAAAGAAGTCAATTACTTTCTTTCGTTGACGATCTGGCCTTTAGACATCCTGCTACCATAAACAAATCTTCTTTCGGAAGCGAAAAGTACAACTGGTATCAAACTTGGTAATTGGTTTGGTCCGGTGTTGCAAGACCGATTCACGTGATCTAATGCTTTTAAATCAGGCCGTTTCGCCGTAGTTGCAGGCGAGCACAGACGTGCAGCGTTTGGTGACAATCGCGTGTCAAGCGCTGCAAACACAACCGCACGAATCAATCCAACATCTGAGTGCTGCCGTGTCGACATTGCGCAATCTGAACAAATCAGAGAACGCGCGCAACAATCAGCATTTCTGGAATGCGCAACTCGAAACGGTGATGGCCGATTTGGAGAACATCTGGGCGCAACAGCATGCACCCGGGGGTCCTGCCAGACAGGTAATGTACTCCAAATACTGGAGTTATCCGCCAACGGCCCCATATGTAAATTTGGCAGATTTTCAGATCGGAATCCCATGGGACTCTGGAAACTTACATATATAATTGTCACATAGCATGGCACCACGCGAGTATACCCACCCACCCATGCGCAGCTGCTGAACTATATTCCCTTTTTTCACTCCACAATGTTTCATTATTGTTGCAGGCCCCGCAACGTTCAGCGCCCAATCCGAGCATTGAGACATCCGAGCCAGAATTGTCCGATTTCCGCGCGCTGCCGATCGAACCGACTGCCGATGAACTGAAAGCAGCTGTACCACCGCCGTTGCAGAAGAATAAAGTGAAAGGTGGGCAATCGACTGAGTGATCGCGATAAAAAGTACCTCATGTGATGTTTCATTTATGTGAAATTGCCGGCAAAGAGTGATATATCGAAAAGTAACGACCCGGTATCAAACACGGCGGTCCAACCCGGTCTTGTTTCGATCTCACAGACAATGTAAGCGCTTGTGGGTGCCTCCAAACTTAATGCTACATATATCTTTCATCACAGGCACCTACCGCGACAGCAACCATTACCTGAATGTGCAATTCCATCTTTTGCGCGAAGATTTCATCGCTCCGTTGCGTACGGGCATCAAGGACTACCTCGACTGCAAGATGGTCGGCAAACGTACAAAGGACGTGTTTGTGGTCGAAAATGTCACATTGGGCGCACCGGAGACTGACCCGAAAAAATGTTGGATTTTTTTGTAAATGTTGAACAATTCAATGAATACACCGCTTATTATCTTGATGTTTCAGCAATAGTGTTGCGTCGTGCTGCATTCCCGATGTTTCGTAAACGAAATCTGATGAAAAAATTGATGTACGGATCGTTGGTGGCGCTGTCGGGCGATGGATTCACGTGAGGCATTCCTGTTAATGTTTCACTTTGTGCTCTTGCTTCTCTGAGATTACAGATGGGCTTGATATTTCAGGGAGAACATTCTGCTGGCCACAGTGCAGGATCGTGATGACTTGATGGCACAACAACCGGTTGAGCTGCCGGGACACAAAGGATGGGTGATGGTGGGTGCGGGAATTACGGGATCACAGCTCGAAGATTAGAAGCAATACAATACATCCACGTTCACCACCGACGACAACCAGCTTCCTGTTGCTGTTCCAGCGCGAAGTCGGTCTGTTCATTCATTCAACCGAACGACTAGACGAATCGAAGCCCTACATAATGGTTGAATCATCCGCGTACTACGAGGCATACAAACACGTGTTGAGGGGATTGCAACAGTTGCCCGCTGATAGACCGATACCGTATGCTCGGTGGGTGAATGGGTGATGTTTCATTGCTGTTCGTTTGAACATACATACATATGTTTACCCTGTGACCACGGGTGATTTATGTGTATACCTCGTTGTGATTCAATGACACGTTGACTGTGAACCCACCAACTGTGACTGGCACTACCTATTCGTAGGCATGTGCACTTTGCTTTCCGTTCATGCGAACTTTCGGTATTTTTCGTTCGTTCGTTCGTTCCGTTGGTCCGTTCACACAAAATGTCGGTATTTTTTGTGAGAATCGCACAATTATATCAGCACTAAGAATGTTCCCAGACCAACACTCACAACCTTTACGCTGGTCGAATGAACATTTCTGAAGAAAACTGAGGGCCAGCTGAGGTCGACTGGCAGCCAAGTGCATACATTCGTTCTGCATTGTTCAGCTACCTGGTTGAGTGTCAAACCGACGTGCACCGTCCCGCCTACCAACGTGCCCACCCGTCATTGGATCTATCCTGTTTGGTCAAGGACAAAGTGCAACGACGTGCAGGCGTCGGATGGGTGAACAATGTCAGGGTCGACTCGTTAGTGCCTCGTTGCACCATTTTCATTTTCTTCAGTCCGTCTTGTTAAAAGTGATCGGGGACCTGTCTTTTATTAATAATGGTCACTACAATAAATTGACAGAATGGCAATGGTGGACCTCGGCAAATTGGGAACCAATAGGTATCTTTGGAATTGTTCACTATCATAGGTTTTCACACTAAGCAAAGTGGCTATTGGTCCCATCAATTAACCACCCAGTGGGGGAGTATTTGAGCCTATTTTTTTAAATTTAGATCTAAAAAAGCAGAAGAAACAGTCCCCCGGGGATCAATCGGCCTTCTCCAATACACTTCCATTATCAAAGCACGCGCATTACAGGGATTGGCCGAGTGCGGAGGACCTCGGTTTGGATCTGTCACAACACGCAGCACTCAAAACAGCATTGACCAGTGAACTCTCGATCACACAAGGTGAGGAGGCACATTTGATTGTAATGTGTGGGAGATCGGCTACAGTGTTTCGGCTTGTGTGATGTTGGCATGCTGATGTTGTACAACGCGTATAATTCTGCACAACAAGAAAGTAATTGCAAGTTACGGTTGAACGTGTTTCGCAGGTCCACCAGGCACGGGCAAGACGTACATTGGTTACCAGATGACGCAAGTGCTGTTGGCAAACAAAGACGCCTGGAACCGAGATCGCAAATACCCGATTCTGGTGGTATGTTTCACGAATCACGCACTCGATCAGTTTCTGGAGGGATGTTTACGCTTCACCAATGGTTGGTCGGTCGTCATACATAGCTGAATTCAAGAGAATTTACGTTTGGAAATTGCTAAAAATGTTGATTAGTCACCGTGCTATCCTTGGCTTCATGCAGGGTTGGGCAAAATAAACAAAAAAAAATTTTAAAAAAACGGTTTTAAAAAATAATTTTTTTTTAAAAATTTTTTTTAAAATTTGGCCGGGGAACAATATTGTCTAAAACGTTCAAAAATGGCCTTTTTCGAGCTTAAAATTTGCAATTTTTTCTCAGTGTGCGTGATGGTTTCTTCACAAAAGTGCATGCATCTGGTTTCTGTATAGGCAACCTACGTTATCACGTAAGTATACCTCATTTGGTCATCTCTGATGCACACATGTAGCAACACTATGAGACAGAACAACGGTCAGTGGCCCACGTGGGCTTCAGGCTCCATCGGTTACTGGATGGGCACATATATAACACAGGAAAACTCGCCAATAAGTCACATTCAGCAAGTATAATTGCTCATTGTGTATTTTATTAGCCATTTTCTGCATTTACCTTTTATTTTTGCAAAAAATTTGAATTATTTTCTGCCATCTTTAAAAATTTTAAAAAAAATATTGTCATTTAAAAAAATTTTTTTTCCAACCCTGGTTTCATGTCCATTGATTTTCGGTACGATTTGTACGCGTATATGCCCAACACGGTTTCGCACGGCGGTATGATTGAATCTAGGTTCACCGATACCAGCTTTACGCCCGTGAAAATATTTGGCAAAAGCAAATTACGACACATACATGTTGAAAAAAGTCACGGTCCTCAAAAGGCACATGAGATCGAACATCAAGTTTGATTTTCCATTCAGACATAGTGCGGATCGGTGGGCGGAGCAAAAACGAGGGTTTGGAGCCGTACCTGCTGCACAATGTTAGGAGACAGCGCAAATACGACAATCAGCTGCCCGCCGAAGTGGTCACAGCACTGAGACTGTGCAATCAAGAGGTGAACTGATTGTGGGGTGCAAGAGAGTAAACCGAACCATAAGTTCGCAGTCGGGATATTTTCGAATACTCGTTGATTTTTCAACGATCAACCAGCGTAAAGTAACGATCAACAGCCTTTAATATGATGTTCTTATTTCAACAAATCTACGAATAACATTTAACCATTATCCAAGCTTTTAATTTTTTTACCACAGGCCGGCGCCATCAAAGACGCACTGGAGACGGCAGCTGATGTGTTGGAAAGCTCTGTGGATCAATGTTTGATCAGCGGTCAGTCCACGAAACGTTTCAGTTGTGATCGCAGCTAGCTGATGTTTCATTACCGTAGCCTCTAGATGCCTACCTGATGTTTTGTTCGTTGCGTATGTATATGACCAAAAACTTTGCGTCCAAGGGCAGGCACTTCGATAGCTCAGATGGTAGAGTAATGCCCGGTTAGGCGGAGGACCTGGGATCGAGCCCCAGTCGAAGAAAGCCATTTTTTGTTCACAAACAGACATTCACAAATATATGTATTATATGTAATTTGTTACATATATTATTTTGGGAGTTACATATATTATTTTAATATATGTACCTAATATATGTAATATAGAATGTAATATGTAATATGTAATGTAATATGTAATATGTAATATATAAATTACTAAATGCCTTTATTCCAGTGCCTAATGAAACATCAGCAAAGTGGTGCAAGCTAGTATCGTTCTTTTATGCCAGTCAGCCAGGGAACCATATTTCTTTTATGCCCCTTGGGGCATTTTTCTTTCTTGTGTCGTTCTTTTATATCGCGCAAGCGTCAAACAGAGAACCCGGATAAATCAGGCATAGAAAGTTTTCAGTTCCGGCAAGCAATGGTTCTAACTAAGAAAATGTCGACCGTCAGACTTTTCTCAAGTAATCAACGCACATGAGCGCAATGAGGTGTGGGGGTTAGTTTAAGGATGCTGTACTTTTTGGCAGTATATATGAATCGGTGGTTATCGTGACATAGGCCAATTTTGTGTTTCGATTTCACTATGGGGTTCTAACAATGGAGACACGCTTGTGTCTGCGACTTCACCCACCACTGAAACAAAACTAACGCAGTGCCCCACGAGCATGTCTATGTTTTTGAGGAACATGGTAACTTGTCAAGTTATTTATTTTTTTTAATTTACCGCCAGGTATGTATTTGACACCCTAGGTACCATCAATTATAGCGCACTGATTGCGCATCGTCTCAGAGAATGGCACTTGTTGGTTTAGTACCAAGCAAAGCTGTGCAATGAACTTCCATGCAACCTGTCCCTTCAGCTTCAGCAATGAAATAAGTGTCAAACATCAGTCTCCAGATTGCTTTGGTGTTGGCCGCCGCATCTGATCTTGGATTCAATGTTACGTAAAAACTACTATTTAACTTTCCCACGAAAGTCAAATTATAAATGCGGAAAAAGCTTCGAATGTTAGAGAGCAACAGCTATTTTAATTAAGAAGTTGATATCTTGTCGGTATTTTATCATGAATGACATCACAGCGCATAAACTGCGAACCGCACCTGTGCTTAATAATTAATCTCAAATAAAAACACGAAAAAACTGAAAAAATGTTACGCAGAATTCATTAAAAGTTAATAAAAATACAACAAAGTTGGCTGCGCGCGTGAATGTTTGAACCCGCGGCCTTTCATCTTCAGTGCTGCGCGTTATACCGCTCGGACATCGCTTCGCCAATCTCCTTCACAATCTTTACTACATATGTAACTACGCGTGCATTGCTGCATTGCCTGTTGTGCTTGCTGCCTGTGTGTGTGTGCTGGCTGCCTGCCTGCCTGTGTGTGTGTGTGCTGGCTGGCTGGCTGTGTGTTGTGTTTAATACATTGTGCGCTTTATGAATCAGGCAACTACGTAGCGTGCACTAATGCATTGTTGTGTGTGTCTGAGCGTCCATTATGGCTCTTTTCGAGCTGAAAAACATTTAACCAATTGGCATTAATATATGTTTGACGTAACAACGATTAAAAACACATATAACCGCTGATTTTGGCTTTAGAACCATACTTTCTGTACAAAAAGTCATGGTCTGGAACCGTTCATACTAAAAGTTACGAACTCGGCGATAGCACCACCGTGTTTCTCGAGTGCGAAAACCACATAAACAACTTTAATAGTTCTGGTAACCCAACTTTTCGGCGAAATTTTACTTCGGGAAGCACACTTTACATACAAAAAGTCGTGGTCATGGTCTGGAACCGGTCTCAGTCGTGGAGTTACGAAGTCGGCGATAGCACCATCGTGTTTCTCGTGTGCGAAAACCCTATATGCGATATTAACATTTTTGGTGTTCAGTAACGTCTGGGCCCTGACTAGTTTTTTGTGGAAAAAAAAAGGGAAAGAACGTTTTTACAAAAATGACAACTGTATCTTGCCCGCGATTGCGCGTGTGGGCACGCAGCGGGATGAAATTTTGTGTGGCCATTTTGGGGCACGGTATATACATTGTGTGCAAGTTTGAGCTCATTCGGTTGAGTATTGTTGAAATAGCGCACGATCAAAATTTTCAGAAAGCGCACTATAGGGAATGAACCATATGTCGCTTAGCATTACCATGCTAGCTCCGATATGTACCAATTTTTTTGAAAACTCGGCAACCCCCCTAAATTTCTGGAAAAATTCAATGTTGAAAAACGCATTTTTACGCATGTTACGGTTGACGCACACTGTCACCCCCGCTGCAGTGTGTTCACTGACCCCAACCAACACCACGTCAAGTGTGCTTTTGCCAGCAAGAACTTTAAGTGCAGGGGTGGTGGGGCACACCTCCCCGACAGTGGTGTAGCTACCCAGGCGGGGCGGCAACCTACTGTACCACCCAAAATGCGGGGCGGCAACCTACCTACTGTACCAGCCCAGCTAGGGGGGGGGTCGTACCACTTGGGGGGTCATCTGGAAACCGAAATTTTTTTATGTCTAAATACTGAAGAAAATGTGGCCTAAAACACTAATTTCGCGCGCAGCGCGCGATTTTTCGCCTATTTGCAGACAAATATGCTAATTTTATGCAATTTTAAGCCAAAAATGAATGTTTTGGGTGAAAAGTTAGGTGGGGCGGCAACCTACCTACTGTACCAGGGGAGGGGCGGCAACCTACCTACTGTACCAGGTGAGGGGCGGCAACCTACCTACTGTACCTTGGGGGGGACCCCACACTCCCCCCCCACCCAGCTACACCATTGCACCCCGATCCCTTAGCGTGTATCATGTGCATCATATTCCACTGTGTAGTTCCTGGGTCCGGGGGGCAGTGCTGTGGCTGGGGGGAGGGGGTCCCTCAATGGTGCCCTACCCGCCCGCCCCGACCTGGTACACAACCCGCCCCACTCTGGTTTGGTTGGTACCCTACCCGCCCCGATTTTTTCCCTCCAAATGCCCATTTTTGGTCAAAAATGCCCAAATTTCAGCTGAAAACCCTTAAAAGTGCAAAAAAATGCGCGCTGCGCGCGATATACGTGTATGTACTTCATAGCACGTAAAAATAGGCACCCGAAAAAAAACTTGTATGTACCCTACCTGCCCGAAAAATCTCCTCCTCCCCCAAACTGAGTCCCCCCATAATTCCAGGTACACTACCCCAACCCGCCCCGGATTTTACCCCCTATCTACCGTACCCGCCCCGTCAAAGTAGCCACAGCACTGCTGGGGAGGACGTCTGTTCCCCCTCCATGATGACAGTTATGAACAGCGTAGTTCTTGGTCCGGCGCAGCGGTTAGTGTACCTACCTCTTTTTTCCGTGCGGCGGTTAGTGTACCTCCCTGGGGGGAAGGGGGGGGAAGACCCAAATCCAGGAAAAAAGTCATTTTTTGAGGTAGAAAATTTGACCGATTTTTGGCCCTTTTTGGAAAAAATTCTTCATAAAAAGGGTATTTTGGCGTCTTTTGACAACATCTACCTAAAAATCACCCATTTTGGGCCTAAAAATGCCCATTTTAGGCCTAAAAATGCCTACTTGGGCAAAAATTGAGGCGGTTTTTTGTAGCTGGCGCGGCGGTTAGTGTACTAGTGTACCTTGGTCGCGGCGGTTAGTGTACCTTAGGGGGGACCCCCCTCCCCCAGGAACTACACTGGTTATGAATGACCCTACTGTTATTGGAACTTGAGCAGAGGTTCTGATGTGGATGTGGTGTGATGGTGTCAGTCGGCGATCGGCGTCAGCCAAAATGATGATATGTATATGTGCATACAAACAGCATTGCAGAAAACAGAATTGTGCATTCCAAAATGTGAAAAACGCCTCAAGTGGGCGGAAACAAACGACACAATGATGTTTAGTGCACTTTCGATGCCTTCCAAGAAACTGGGCAACCCCCCTTTCTTGCGGGTAAAAAACCCGGCAACCCCTCTATTTTTTCCAATGCCAAAAAAATTGGTACATATATTATTTTGGCTCCCGTGAATGTCTGTTCACAAAGGATTTTGAAATGTACATGCGCTCCCCGTTTATTATTCAACATCGTCTGCTGCCAACACGCAAACTCAACCATTGATGTTTTGTTACAATCCCGAGCTGCCTGACTGATATTTCGTTACCGTAATCCCAAGCTACTTGCGGTAACTGATGTTTCATTACCGTAATCCCCCGAGCTACCTACATATATAGCGGATGTGTCATTACAGTATCGGCGTTGTCACACGGTCTCGACAACGTGCATCAGTGCGCACTGTTGGACCAATTCAATAAACACGCCATGGCACGAAACAGCACAAAGTCGTTTCTGTTGCGATTCATCAATTGGCTGAAACCGCCCCATGCCGGCAGGAACAGTGACCAGTTCGTTGTGTATATTGCTTGACTGATTGACGTTTCGTTTATGCCACATAATTGTGTCCATTTCAGTCTGCCGTTCAACCTGCCCCTGGCGCAGCGTCTCGTCGACTACCTTTGTCATCGATTCCACCAAATGTATCCAAGTGCTCAAATGATCGATCCGACTGAAGCAGAAATGAGGGTAAAGATCGCGATTTATGAAGCTGAATCTGGAATGAGCGAAGAGCATCCACCTCACGCTAAAGAAGAATATGCCAAGCGTTGGTCATTTTTCACTTATCATGTTTTTAGATCTGTATATGTACGTACAGCTTTTATCACTGAAACATCTGCAGAGCTCATCGAATGGATGCTTTATAACGGTGAGCAGTTCCCAGAAGAAGACATGCTCTTCATTGCCAGCTATTGGCCGACGTTTGAGCAACTGAAGTCGGCTTGTCGTATGATGCGAGGGGCAATGACCGATCATGTAAGTTGTGAAACATCACTGACACGCCGTGTTCAATTGCGAAATTGAAAACAGCGTTTTTTAACGTTCAGCAATCGTCCTGTTTCACCGACCCCGAGCTGATCGATGTCTCTCTATACACGAATTGCAACCTGCGATTGAGCCTGCAGATGTTGCTGCCCGAGCAATTTGCCACTGCCACACGACATGAACAGGTGAGGGCGTGGGCTGGCAGGAACTTGTTGCCAAGTAGACCGAAACTGGCGTTCTGTTGGTACAAATATACAGTACATATACAATAGGTATACAAGGTGTTTATGTTTTGTCAGACCGGACAAGCAGCAGAGCGCGCGCCAACGACTGCAGCAGTCGCTGGTAGCAAGAATGTGATGGCGACCGGGATTGACACCAACGATGAAAGCGATGATGATGAGCAAGGTGGGTGGAACTGCGAATGCTGGGACGATGATTGACAGACACTACTGCAGTGGCTTGCTGTAGTTCATGTTGCCAACATTCACGCTATTACGCACACTAGTTGGTGGGCACTTGGTCCACAGCATCAAACGTCGACCAAGGAGGTTCTTGTCCCATCCGATCACCAAGCAAGAGGCCATTGTGTGTCCCATTAGTTTTGCGATGGTCTACGTTTCTGTGGGCTTAGATAGATGATCACGATGAATCCTAACCTTAGAGCGCAACCGGGTACACGGCGATATACTTATACAAAGCTTGGTATACCAAAAGATTCACCATCGTTGGCGTTGCACTCAGTGTTGAAAGGCTCAGGAGTCAAATTGGCCTTTTGGATGATTCGCATTGACGATGACCTGATGCGCCCTCGCCTGTGAAAACGGGTCGAAAAGGACAATCGAACACACACAATCTATACATTGAAAGAATTGCAAAGCACGTCCACAAGACAGCACCCAGTGCACATTGAAAGAATTGATTTCGAATCCAAGTGCATCGTGGTATTCATCTCAGATGACGATTCAGACGATGAGTTGAGGCGCAACATCGATCGCGCGCTGAACGAAGAGAGAATGTTGATGGATGATGACTTGGTGATCGGGGGTGGATTGACAGGCCAGAATGGTGGTGAGAGAAACAGACAACACGCCGTTCGCATCGCGCAGATCAAACGCATGCCCGATGTGCAGGTTGGTTTTTTGTAGTCCGCCGTCTTCATGATGAACCTCTTAATGGTGTACCTCATGACGAACGACAGTTTGATCCCCCAATCTACTGTTTAACTTCAGAATTACCGCTCTGTATTGTAACTGTTCTACAGCGAACGAAACCTGGGGTTCCGCGCTCTATTCACTATGCAGAATGGAAGTAATATTTAACGTCCCAATAACTTTGACCATTACCTTTTTGACCCTACCCAGGTGCACGCGCACAGCGAGGTCAAAGTGTCATTGATCGGTGCAACTGACCAACGCAAATGTGAGATCGATTACGGTGGATTTCAACGGGTCGAGAAAAAGGATCGCAGGAGGAAAGAAGCAGAGAAGAAACGCGTCGATGTGTTCACTCGCATGATACTCGCTGTTGGTTTATGTTGGATTAGTGCAATATTGATGGTTGTATGTCCTTTCATGTGATGTTTCACCAAGAGTGACTGGCATTCGATAACACCCGAGTTTTCCATATGTTTTCCGAATTGAGCCTCGGGGGTTTTATATGAAAAATTCCGGCAGATCACAAGTTGCAAAACAGCTCTGTTCAGGCCCCAGCAATGTCGGAAACCGAAGCGAACGCCATTCAACCTGACCAACTACCGTTTCTGCCAGTTCCCAAACGTTGGGCGCTGTACAAATACTGGCTGACCAGATATCGCGAACGGCTGCAGATGTACATCAAAAAGGTTGGATGGTGCGGATTACAGATTGTGACTCACTGTCTCGAGCTGGCAAGCTGATTGTTTCAATCACACTTCAGAAAGAAGCGGAATACGGTCTGGCGAGTGAACGTCAACGTCAAGTGTGGTCACTGGCCGACATGCACCTGCTGCGAGCTGTGGATGTCGTGGGCATGACGACCACGGGGGCTGCCACGTATCAGATGTTGTTGCAGGTTAGCTGCGTTGCTTTGTCAGCGCGCTTAGTCAGACAGAATGGTAATCCTGTTACTCTTAAAACGCCTCATGGAGGTCCTTCATTTCAGAACCTGCAACCGCGTATCATCATCATGGAAGAGGCGGCCGAGGTACTGGAGGCCCATCTGATCACGAGTTTGAATCCCGGGTGTCAACAGGTGCAGTCAGGTCGCTGTACTGATTGTTGGTCTTGACATTCGTTTATAACTGCATTTCAGCTGATCCTTATTGGTGACCACAAGCAACTGCGCCCGAATCCGGCTGTGTACCGTTTGGCCAAGCAGTTCAATTTGGATGTCAGTTTGTTCGAACGATTAATCAACAACAACCTGCCGTGAGTTCAATGACAGTCGATTATTAACTAGATTAGTTCTGCCTCGGTCACTTTGTTCTTTTCTTTTCAATAAGGACACAGGAAATTTTCTGATTTTCAGAAATTTTCAGCGTAAAAGCTGTATACATGGATCAGTCAACCTTTTTCGCTCGTCTAAAGTAGTGGTTTCCATAAATTTCTGCAGGTACGCGACGCTGGGTCTGCAACATCGAATGCGTCCCGAGATCGCCCATACGTTGGTGCAACGATTCTATCCGGAACTGCGCGACGCGCCATCCGTGTTGAATCGACCGGACATCAAGGGCGTGGAGAAGAACTTGTTGTGGTTGACACACAGACACGCTGAAATCAGTGAGTTTATGATGAAACAAAGCGTGGATTTCTTGTCAGCTGGTTCGAATGAATGAGAGTACCCGGTGTAAAATTTGGTGACTGGATTGATTTTGCATTGGGCTCGTGATATTTAAAAATTTGCTGACGCCACTCATTTTGACAAGCATAAAAGCTACTCCTTGACAACTAAAAGAACTTTTACCTTCGTGTTGCAGGCAATCCCGATTCGCGCTCGAAAGGTAACACGCACGAAGTGGAATGGTGTGGTGAGCTGGCGTATCACTTCATCAAACAAGAATACGCCGGTTAGCTGTTGCATTTGACCCAGTACGTTTGCATGAAACATCACATTGTATTGCACTCCATATGTAGGTGCCCAGATCACGATTCTGTGCGCGTATCTGCAGCAAATGTTCGATGTGAAGAAGTATCTGAAAGCCAAAGGTGATGATCGATGTTTGGACATAATTGTGGCGGTTGGTGATGCTTCATATGGTTTGTAATGTGAAAGGAATCATATTCAGATACAAGTATTGATTAATCCAGGTGGTTGACAATTATCAAGGCGAAGAAAACGACATAGTGATTCTGTCGCTGGTTCGGTCCAACAGCGACAATAAAATTGGATTTCTCAATGTTCGTTCTCCTACATATGTTATCTTCATTCTTTACGATGGTGATTTGTGACACTTGGTGTTGCAGGTCGACAATCGTGTTTGTGTCGCACTGTCGCGTGCCAAGAACGCAATGTACATTGTCGGCGATCTCGACTTTCTGGCGGCAAATTCGACCAAGTTCGACTGGATGGGCGTCAACAACAGTTTGAAGGTTCGGTTGTTTGTCGCAAATTCGGACCACAATTTCAGACGACGATTTTATTCCTTGTCCAACACAGGAGATTGACGCGATCCGCGATGGTGTGCCCATCAAATGCGTCCAACACGAAACTTGCCAATACGTGACGAAGCCATCGGAATTCAAGAAGCTCTCACCTGAAGGTTTGTACTGAAAGAAAAGGGGACCAAGTCAAGCGACATGTTACGTTTTTCTTCATTGGCTGTGCGATGTTCCACAGGTGGCTGTCGTCAACTGTGCGATTATCGATTGGAATGTGGTCATTCGTGTCAACTGCGATGCCACGCGTATGACCCAGATCACAAACGTGTCTCCTGCTACAAACCATGCGAACAAAAATGTGAAGCAGGACTGCATGCCTGCAAAAAGCAGTGTTACCAGGTCAGGTATATGTAGTTATGCACTTTGCCAGTTGCTGGTGCACCAAATCATCGTCAGTGCGAATGCACCAGGTGGTCACATGGCGTGACTAAAACGCCGCACAAACTTGTCTTTTCGCTTGTTCAATTTCGCATTGTCAATTTGTGCCAGTTTCAGTGTCAACCAGAGTGTGCTCCGTGCTCGGTTGTGGTGCCCAAGTCGTTGCCGTGTGGTCACGTGCAGCGCGCACGATGCCACACATCGATCAGTGACGTGATCTGTCAGACTGATTGTGATCGCAAACTTGAGTGTGGCCACGATTGCAAGTTGAAGTGCGGTGAACGCTGCAGCACGGCGAAGTGTCAGGTGAGGCTGAACTTCTTTACCAGTCGATTGTGCTCAAAATGAAATGGCACAGCTTTGTCCAGATGCTGGTGACCATAACGGTGCGCGCGTGCGGTCACGAGAACAAAGTGCCGTGTCACAAACGAAATTCTATCGTTCAAACATGTTACCAGAAGGTTATTCGTTTACAGATTCTACCATATATCGACGATAGAAATAATGAAATTAAACGATACACACAGGTCGACAAAGAATGGCCAATTTGTGGTCATAAGAACACGGTGCCGTGCGCAACCAATGTCGAGCAAACGCCGTGTCCGAAACCGTGCAAAACACCGTTGCCAGACTGTGACCATCCGTGCACGGGCACCTGTGGCACGTGCCATCGGGGACGACTGCATGTCAGATGTCAGGTGCGTTCATCGACTCGAGCACTTCACATTATAAAATCTAAATTCCCGTTTTGCAATGATGATATATTGCGAATCTCAATTTTGCATCTGTAGGAGGACTGCAAACGTATCCAAGTGTGCGGTCACGAATGCAGTCACAAATGTGCAGACGTCTGTCCACCATGCGAACGACCGTGCGAAACACGATGTCCGCACAGCCGGTAAGTAGATCGTGCATTGTACTTGGTTGCATTTGCCATTGTTTCTGAGATCTATTTCTATTCCATTTTTCCACAACTTCGTTAGGCTTCATTTGCATTCAGTAAATGACACCTGAACATTCACACAGATGTGGTGTGGGCAAGGGCAAGGGCAAGAACAAAGGGGAGAAAGGTCGACGTTGTGGACAGCCGTGCCCGCCGTGTCAGGAACCGTGCGCCTGGAACTGCACTCATTTGAAGGTATGGATGTTTTGGCACAAGGCAGTCGATTTCCAGTTCATCTGCGTGTTGTCTTGAGCACCCATTTGTCTGATGTTTCAGTGTGAATTCAAATGTCACGAACCATGCGACCGTGCTGTGTGCAATGAACCGTGCTTGCAAGTGCTGCCGTGTGGCACGAATGAAGAACCACATTTGTGTGTTGGTGTATGTGTTGGTAAGGCGGCATGGATTTGTTCAGACTCTGCACAGACACATTAAAATTTCCTTTTTGTAAAAGTCGATTCGGTTCATTCTGATTCGGTCTGCCTTGGTCACGCGACTATTTATGTATGCCAAAATTTTCTTATTTTACTGAGTTCGCCCCACTTCAAAGTTTCTTTATTGGTGTTGCCTGGGAACATCTTTTGCTGATCGAGATCAAGCACCCGGAAATCTCGAAATACCCACAACACACAACGAGTAAAACACATATAGTACAACAAGTCACGTAAAACACCATACCGGACCGGACCCGCCTATGATGTTTCATTTTATTGCGCCACCCTGTAACTTCTGTCCCTCAGGCTCAGCGCACCCAGACTTTTGCCCAACAATTGCGAATCCAAAGAAGAACAGCAAAATCAAGCGCGTACCTTTGTGCCGACACTGCCATCCGGAGAAATGGGCCGAAATCACGACCGTGTTCTTGGGTAATGAGGATGAGAACGACGCGTTGTTCACACAGGTCTTAACTGGTCAGAATGTTTTCTAAACGTTTTCAATGTCCGAAACTGAAAAGATCACTGTTAGTTTTTTTTGTGCCGTGAATTAACGGTAATCGATTCCCTCCTTGGTTATCGAAATGTGAAACAGTGATCAACAACTACATACATTTTGCAGCTGCCGGACTGCGGTTGCGTGCTGGAAGTGACGGGTCTCGACGGGTACATCAGTTCGTTGACCGAATCCAACGACGACAACAGCCAAGCGATTGTACAGCTGAAATGTCCCAAGTGTTCCACCCCGATTCATTCGGGTTTGCGATTCGGTAAATTGTTGAAACAACGAGTGCGCGATATTGACACGGTACGTGGGCGTGATGATTGTAGTCATCATACCGATCCCACCCCACGTTTGATACTACCAAACATAGTGTAAATTGTGCAGCGCGTTTTTGATTGCCCGTGTCGGTCTGTTTCCTCAGACGGGCTGTGCACCAGGACATCATCAGTGTGACTGCCAAATCGTGTTTTTATTTGTGAAAAGAGAACAAGGAAAAGCCACATTTTTGGACATATGTATGTATGGCACTGTTTCTTGACCTTTGACCTAAACTCACTTGTTGCGCAGGCGAAGCGTCAAGTGATCGGGATTGGAGGCGATAATTTCAAACATCTGAACGACACCCGAAAGCAGCTGCTGAACAAACTGATCACACTGCAGAGTGCGTTGGAGGCTGAGATCGAAATCGAGCGAAAACGGGAACTGGTGCGCGCATATGGTTTTGCGAATTGTATTAATGTTGTGAATCAAGTGACATGAGCTTTGTGCATTCAGCAACACTACACTCGACGGGGGGAAGAGGGATTCGAACCACGACAAGTCGAAATCAAGAAAGGTTTGGCGAAAATGTTGGCTCGATTCCGTGGTATTGTCGACCGACCTCAGCAGGAGCATCTCAGCAACGTCAAATTGATTCAATGGGACAATTTGTACAGGTATATATGCATGGACACTTGAAATGTTGTAATCTTATTGGTTCAAAGCGTGTTTTTATTTGTGAAAAGAGAACAAGGAAAAGCCACATTTTTGGGCATATGTACATAATGTATGTGTGGCTTGTAGCTGAATCCAAATCAGCAAAACATTTCAGACTTATCCAACGTCTGTCTCGCTCTCCCGGGATGCATATTCGAGTGCTGAAACCTAACGCTCTGGGATATGCTAGAAATGCGTACCTGGAAACAGCAAACTCGACCAAATCGGATAAATATCGCGCGCATTCTAGTCGAATTGAATGGGGTATGTCAATCTAAGTTGGTTTGTAGATGTGCTGTTTCAAGCTAACATGTCTTCTGCTTCAGAAACGTACAACATGCCGCTGCTGCAAGGCTTGATGCACCCGTGGTTGGAGAGCAGTGCTGCCAACAGTGACCAGGCACCGATGTTGTGCGCACTGGCTGAGTTCAAGAAACTGGTTGAATGGCTGAACAGAAACTTCGAGAAAATGTCCACTTTGATGGTGAAACAATTTGTGGCCGAAATGAATCGTGTGGATCTGTTGTGCTCGGTTAGATCAGTTGTTTGAAACATCAACGGCTTGCTTTTGTTTTGCGCACAGACATTGAAACATCAGCCGGGCATCTTATTTTCAGCTGGTTCTTGTCTGCGATGGTCGTATTCAGCGTCAAGTGAAGCAAGGGATCAAGGGTCAGGCCGACGATGCGACACCCAAGGCACTGCCCTACATCAAACCGATGCTGCAGGCGCTGTACGGCACGAAAGAACTGGATGAGGAAACGCACTGTTGGTGGTTTTGTATGTCTGCGGGCCTTAGGCCAGTATCAAGTGGCCAGCTGGTGCATTCGTCCTGACGATAACCTGCCCAAGGCGAAACGGGCAACTATACGTATACAGTGTGCACATTGCACTTTATGTTGGCGGCACTAAAGCTATAGATATTCTGCAGCCACTCTGACGAATGCACTCAAGTCGATCACCAAAATCTTCGACCAGCCAACAATCACCCAACGTGAACGAATGGAGGTCGCGAAAGTGTTGGGCTACAGTCGCGGACATTGGTACAAATGCAAATGTGGTCAGTTTGGTTGTTGAGTTATTGGGTCATAGTACACTTATTGGGTTGGATAGTTTTCAAACCCGCCATCGCCGGTGAGTCGTGATACATTAGCCCAGCACACATGCATTGCATTCCAATGGTTGAGTGAATCAGTTCGGATCCCACGAGGCAATTTCGTTATGGGTTTCGATGATTGGCCCCGGCCCCAGCGACGCAAAATATGGGCCGGTATCGAACTTGGTGGTCGATTCGAATCCGCTTTTGTGACGTGACATTTTTTACACGTGGTGCCACTCATTTGGACCACCGACCAACATTGGTTCTGTGAACAACTTTCAGGTTGGTCGAAGTCTAAATTAGTGGCGTCAGTATAAATTCGAGATATCCTTAAAAGGTCGAGGGGCACATGTGAGTCCGATCCGACCGCCAAATGTACCACCGTTGTTCTACAATGTCAGGCAACATCTACGCGATCGGTGACTGCGGTCGACCCAACCAAAGGGCCCACTGTCCCGACTGCCGTGCCGCAATCGGTGGGGAGGCACACACACTGCTGGAAGGCTCGGCACGCGCGGACATGGAAATGACTGGACAGTATATGTATGAGTGATTGCAGCTGTGTAATTCGATTTCATTATTCTAGTTTATTTTGTGGTACTTTTTACATTTTCAGTATCTTTGATCCCGTTTATTCTACATAATTGTTCTTCTCCCCGGTCAAAGTTATGATTTGTTTTTGGGCTTTGTTACAATTTTTCAGTGTATCGTGTTGCGCTTGTGGAATTCAGCGGTTTTGTGAAGTTTTGCCTGCATTCTTACTTCATCAGAATGAAATTCTTTTTTTTGGTTTTTGGGCAATTTTGATTTCACTTTGGTCCATGCCGTATTCGAATTCGTCGTAGCACATTTTCTAAATCGTTTTCGGATAATTCGTGAATATGCAAGGGAGGTACTGTTTTCCTCGGTATACATACAGTACATGGACATGTGGGCACTTTGTGAAAATTTGTATATCTTTACTTTGTAGTCACGACACCAATATTCTGGTCGCTTCCATTAATTGCTGAAACGTTTTGCAATATCCGATAACTTGTGGACGTGGTTAAGTGGTCATGATAATGTGATACGATCTTGTCGATCCACTTACCACACGGATTTATTTATAAACAAACACCAAGTGCCCAGTGCCAAGTTCTTCTTGGTATTACTTTGATAGAGAACTCTGATTTCGGTTCGAAACTTCGGTGTTTATTAATAAATCTGTGTGGTAAATCGGTCAACGAGATTCGTATGTCACAATTGATGAACTGTTAAAAACGCATGTTAGTATGAAAGCCTGCCTAATTTTGTGCCCTTTTATTATTCTGCTTTGGTGAAATGCATAAAATTTTGTTCTAATCCTGGTAATCGCTCTTTTGAAACAGGTTCGATACACGCGGTCTGCATTTAATCTACGGATAGTTTCTTCAAAAAGTTGACCAGCAAACGCAAGACCGACAGGTCACACAAACACAGTCCTATGAGACTCTAATAATTAAATTTTGCATATTTTATAACTCAGTGCATACGGCAAACTCGTGCTGTCCGAGGTCGGTGAGTTCAATAAACGCACCTCAGTGACGCAAACTGAATAAACGTAAATAAAGATGAATTTATTACCTTCATTTGCAACAGGAATCATTGCGAAAGCGCGCGTTTTCTGACAGCCGGGCGGCTGTTTTCGGTAGGATTACCATGTGCCTTTTGTGGCGCGCGCACAACATTATACCTGACTGTGTCCTCAAGTCTAATCTATAGCATAGTCGCCTATGTTTTATGCTTCAATCCGCGGCAATATTATTCATACTATGCTCCGCTTTTCGAGAATCAGCAAGTAAAATTGACCCATACAAGGACATGAGCCGGATATACAGCTTTTTTGTTCGGACCTCTGCTTGCAGCCGTCAATAGAGATTCACTGGCCCACACAATACCCGAGCTGCACGCGTTGTTGCGTGGAGGGAGCACCAGACGCTCACCTCTCTTCTTCGATCCATATGCGCTGTCAGTGAAGCGCCTTGGAGCTGGAAATGCTCCCATTGACCAGGGCCTGCAGATGGTGCGCCCGGTCGTGCACCGCGAAGGCGGCTATTGCTCACTCACTCACTTGCACGCAATCGATAGGTAAGTCATGCTCAATAATGGTCCCCTTAAAGTCACACTTCGAACGGCCAACTTTATATGAACGGGAACAGCACAAACGGTGGACAAGAATGGACGAGATAACAGATCAGATACCAATTGTTTTGACCTATACATATACTTTCCCACAATTGAACTTTCGCATATATCTGAAAGGTTTGTATGCTTTCTGGGTACTCCCGGTTCCAACTGTCTGATCTGGGCCTGGACTGACCTCAGTCATCAGTTGTTCGGGCAATAGGTATGTATGTTTGGGCCATTGGCAAATAAAACTGTTGGTGTCTGAAACACCGCATTGATAATGTTCAGCAACACTTTTTCGGGTCTTGTTCCCACCGCGCGTCATTTTATGCTCCTTTGTTTGGCAGAGTGTGCTGTGATTACACGAGGGACCAGCTGTACATACGCTTGCTTCATAACCTTTCTCAGGCATATCAACGTTGTGTCGGTGCGTGAGATAAAGCTTATCAAAAAATAACTCACTGCAAAAATGGTCACTTCCTTATATAAGTGCAACCCTCCCCCGTGACTCTACCCGTTCAAGTTCCATATCCTGGTAGAATGGTGCACATTTCAATATGCTTTGTATTCCTTCCCCAGTGGTGCAACTTGAGAATGTCATCTTATCACACTAACCAAGCAAGACTTATATTTTCATACGCTCACGCGTGCACAAAAACGTTCATCTGATTGTGTATAATGTGCTGCAATAACAATTTATATATTACAAAATCACAGCAGGACGGATTGTTGGTCGGACGTGGTTGTGACAGTTTAAAGGGAAAATTATAATGATACATTCGGTCGAATAGAGAGCAATGTACATGTACATCATTTGTGTTTTTGCACAGTGTGTAGCAGCTTCCGACATGCATTTTCTCATATTTAGAGTTTTTATACATGGTTTTCCCTATCAATTCCCGGAAATTATAAACTGGTAACCCTATCTACAGGGTGGCCCAAAAAGTACGGAACCCTTTTGTGAGGCTAGATCTCGGCTGTGGTATACCACATGGAGGGCTTCTACGTATTGCATTCGAACGCGTGCGATCCTGTTTCTGGTGTCAAAATTTGATCTCTGCACGTGCTTTGATGAATAAGTCACGGAATCTAGAAGCAGATCGGCGCCAAATTAGTCTGCCTTCAAACGCGTGCAAAAACATCGTGCGAACAAACGTCCTTCGCGAAACGTTGCTCAGCTTGTTGGTTAAAGTAGTACTTGACCATGCCAAATTTCAACACAAAAAAAAACTAGATCCCGAACGCTTTCGAACGCGATGCTAAAAGTGTCTTCATGTGCAACAACGTCAGAGTTTCCGTACTTGTTGGGTCACCCTGAACATACTGTATGTATACCAACTGGTATGGTCATTCAGCTTGCTATCCATGGTATCCTGTAAGGTGTACTGGAATGCGATTATATACATTCAAGAACCGAAAAAGTGGTATCGCACTATAGTATGTTGTTCGTTTTCGCTGAGCCTGTACAGTATAGGTAATGCCTATGTACGCATGTAACCTCTACAATCCAAGAGGAATGAAGTTCGGCTCTCAATTTGGAATGCAACTCATGTGGCGTTTCGGGCAGGGGTCCGCGACCAGCTGACCTTGTTTGACCGCGCATGCTCCTTTCAGCTTCACGCGCACTGTCTTTGTCTCTCAATGTGCCGTTCATCTGTTTGCGACACTCAGGTACAATTTTGACACTCAGCCCTTATTGACAGCTCATATTGATAATCAGATTAAGTGGTATTTTCGGCCCTTTCTTTCTCGAATGAGCGAAAAGACAACCATAATCGTATCACGTGACCAGGTTAAGAGTGATAATTCCGACAAAGAAAACCAGCCGCACGGCATAACTACAAAGTTGTGTCACACAGCGGCACTGGCACAAGTACAAGTTGCAGTCTACCTTGTTGGGAACCAAGGTACCTGATCAGTGCGTATAAATCTATTAAGTGCAGTGACTCATGTATTCAATGTCCAAAAAAGCAGGTGTAAATCTAATAAAGATGCTTCAGGCTTTGCTTAGTTTCTTCCATAAACGCCAAACGCGCTTCGCGAAAACATGTTTTCTTTCTCTTGACATTTAATGTCGCACGTTTGCAGCACTTGCGGCGCGCGAAAGTCACCAGTGCCCCAGGAGATGCGTTCAGTATCGCTTCTGTTATCGCTCCAAGCATGTGCAACCAAACCAACAGCGGCATTACATGTACATGTAGCTGGCTGATATTTTTGCGTATTACGGAATTACACTTTGTGTGAATTTTGTATGCCTAAGCACACGAAACACGCAATGTGCTGATGTGCTTATGCACATTGAATTATTGGCGGCCGTTTTGTGTGCATGTTGTTGCCGCTGACATGCGATAGGTGTAGGCTGATTGTAAAGTGGTTAATGTAGGTCTTCACACAGCATTGTTTACAATATATGCGTGCTGCTTGGCTGTAAAGCGTGCAGATGTAAGCACAATACCATTGAGTCAGTCATGCCAATCAAGCTCTCGAGATCAGGACCGGTAATGGTGATTGAATTCTTTCAGGATCTGGATTCGGAATAAAAAGCTTCTCAGGATCTCGATCGGAATCCCATTCGAACACTGTCCATGGGCGAGTATGTGTCAACCAGTTCATGGGAACACCCTCATTAACCATTCTACAATAGGCCGACGTAAACAAGTTTGGCGGTGGTGACACTATGAAGATGTTACACACACGTTGTGTCTTCACGGTTTGTGGAAAGGCAATCCGTCTGGTTGCTATTATAGCACCGCCACACAGCAAGATCGTAATTTTTGTGTACTTGTGCTTGCACGCACGCTGTTTCGGCACAGGATGGTGATGATCATTAACAAGTATCCCGCGTTGTTTTTAGGTTCTTCACCGGTCGCTGTGGTTAAGCACACGTTTTACATTACAGTTAGTGTATTATTTTTGTACATGTTCGCATGTTGGCAGCTACGTGTATGGGCGCGATGACGAAGCCATAAAATTACGCACTCTGTGGTTTTTGGCGCTTGTTTTTTTTGACGTGGTCCACGCGCGTCACCACCTCTGTCACTGTTGTTTGGTTCGATGCCATAATTGCACGATATTCATATAGTGCAGTGGTCCGGTAGCGAACTTGGCGCTTCGTCCTTTTACTCTGGTGGGTGCTGTACCAAAACCTGTTTTCGAAACCGAACCTAGCCAACCATTAACTTCACTTCGCTTCGTTAAGTGTTGCACCAGCAAAACTTTCATTGCTTGTGCACCCCACTCAGATGAGCTGCCATCTAGCCCACTTGGAAGGTTCTTCATTTAGCATCCTTTGGTGTCTGTCGCCCTCCATGTACTATATATGCTACGGTAAATAAACAAAAGCGGGCAGCAGCTCGTGCGCCGATCGTTAATCCTTGCTGCTCTCCACTGTGCACCCATAAGGTGGCAGTTGCACAAGCAGGACCATCATAAATTATGTCCAAGCAACGCATTTATTCGTCACCCAATGCGTCACCACCACTCTTGTTGGCTACCCGGATGTAACACGTCGCTGACTTGTGCACGACACAGCCATATCGCAAAATGTTCTTCTGTCCAGTGCCAGTCAACAATCGTGACCAGTCCTCCAATCCTGGCAGGACCGATCGTTGAAATTGTTCAAAGTCGCCATTTCTTTTCCGACCCCTTGGTTTCCTTGATGAAGTTTGCCTTAAAAAAGTTCAGGCTAAAAGCCACTGTGACATTTCAAACCAAAAATACATATGTGTTGCGTTCTATCGCTTATATTGCATTCCTGCATATAAGGCTAGCAGATAGCCCGAGGATCTATACAGTATATCTAGTTAGCGGACAAACAGCGTTTTTTAGCCAGAATATGACAGCAGTTCGCTTTGAAAACAGATTAAAGTTGTGCCTGCCTGTGTCCTAACCGCTCATTACCGTTACTGGCCTATGTATATTTGATCATGTGTCATAGGATTTTGTTTTTTATAATGCACATATTAGTACCCACTCTTTTGGACGAGGATGGATTGCATTTTGTCCCACTTTGTTTCAGCGGTATGAAAATCCTCGAATTCTTTCTTTCGTGTCTGTTTTGATTGAGCGCGGCTTCCGTCATTGCTTATCCCGCCATGTTTTTCTGCAAGCGCGCAGGTGTTTTACACCGTGCCCCTGCACCACAATCCGGCGTTGTTTTTGCACTTGGTTGTGCAGCACCGATACATTCATATTGTCGAAGAGGGATGACATCTCGCACAAAATCGCGAAGAATGATTAGATGTGTATTTTGTCACTCCCACTTTGGCCCAAACTCTCGACAGCACGACCACCACCGGGGGCGGTTGCGCCACCAAACGCGATGATGACAACTTCCAGCTGGCTCTGGCTCACCTCGAACTGTTGCGTGCTTACGCGAACAGCAGTGTTGTTCAAAGCACTGATGTGCAGAGCGTGAGATATTAAATAACTGCCCGGTAGCGGTGGCGCCTTCGAGAATTTGGGCCATTGTGCTTTGGTCCCACCCCACAATGAGTTTTGCCTCGCTCGTAACTTTTGTTGTTTTCCATTGAGCAACAATGTCATTTGCAATCTCGGTCTATTTCACGCGGGTTGTCGATTGTTAGGGTCCAGCGCTCACTAGGGTCCACTAGGCCAAGGCGTAGGCTTATCGAATTTGGGAAACGTCAAGACACTTGGCGGTGGAAAGCCTCCAAAATTATTTCAATTTTTTGATAGAATGCACGGATCGACTCAGGATTTGGCCTAAGCCTAAACCCAAGCCTAATATGGAGCCTAAAGCCTAACCTCAAGCCTAAGCCTGAGGTTCAGATAGAGGAAAGTCAATTTTCAGTCTGTCTTGGGATTTCCTAGTTCCCCCACCGAGTGTCTCGGGGTTTCCCAAAAAGCGTGAGCCCTGGACCCTAATGAAACACAACCCTGTTTCACACGTCTTACTTCCGCCGGCTGGCAGGTCCGCATGTTCGTTGGCCATGGGACGTTTACAGAACTGGCTGAAACTGCATTACTTGGAAACCTGCCTTAGAATGGTGGTTTCCGAAGTCATAAAGAGAAAGACCAGTCCGACCGATAGTCTAATTTTTGTGTCCGAAGGCGGCAATTTTGGAATTCACACACCCCCCTGAATCACGATTTTGCCACACCCAATGTCACCTCTGAAATCGTATCGCGTAGGAAATGGAACTCACTCTAACACTGGAAAAAATTTAAAAGGCCAGTATGAACCGTTTTGCTCTTGTTGTGATTGTTAACTTTGTTAACTCTGGTGCTACACAATCGCCACCCACCAAATCACAAGTGACATTACCGCGTCTAGCGTTCATTTTGCTGCTATTATTACTCGCCCTTTTACTACTGCTAGCCATTCTACTACCGATTGCCGTGCACATACACGATCGACGTACCATGCATCCTGACTACACCGTTCACACGGGTGTGCCACCCGGCATCAGACTCGATTCACGACTCAGACCCGAATCGTATGATGTCGATATGAAGGTTGGCTGCTGTAGCTGGAGGGTAGCTGCTACCGAATTGGCACTGTAGCGATTGGTAACTATGGAGATTGGTAACTGTTATACGTTTACAGAACTGGCTGAAACTGCATTACTTGGAAACTTGCCTTAGAATGGTGGTTTCCGAAGTCATAAAGAGAAAGACCAGTCCGACCGATAGTCTAATTTTTGTGTCCGAAGGCGGCAATTTTGGAATTCACACGCCCCCCTGAATCACGATTTTGCCACACCCAATGTTAACTCTGAAATCGCATCGCGTAGGAAATGGAATTCACTCTAACACTGGAAAAAATTTAAAGGCCAGTATGAACCGTTTTGCTCTTGTTGTGATTGTTAACTTTGTCAGCATCGGTCTCAAGTTACCTAAAGTCAGTTATCACCCCTGTTTCCAGACGAACGCTGCTGAAATTTTCAGGCTTATTTTTTTTAAACTCCTCGATGTTTTCGTTGTGCAAAACACATTACCTACATATATGTAGCTTGATCCTTTGGCATGAGTTGATGTGCACTGGTTAAAAAAGCTTAAGCTGAAAAACCCTTTTGCAAGCTGCACAAGCTGGGGTTTCATTGCTTTCTGGGGATTAAAAAAGCGCATCCTAAAGCATTTTGTCAGCACCGACAATGCATCATAACAGTATTGAATCTGGATGGTGGGTTGGGTGGTAGATTGTTGTCAAAACAGCAGTGTTACAAAGCTGTGATCAAATGTCCAGAGCCAAACGGCTTGGTAATCCGTTGGTAATCGCTAATGTGAGTGACATTTGAAAGTCATCACACTTGCACAGACATTGTGCCGACCACCTCTGTTGATATCTCGCCAACGAAGCACCTGTGCGCTTAGCTGTCATCCTCGATGCAAAACAAACAAACATTCCGACCAGCCGCCAGTCAGGAGTGAGCGCCCAGTGCCTAACAGCTTTAACGCGCAATAAATCCAACTCAACAAGATGAACGCAGCTACACAAGCTTCTTCGCTTGAGCATTCAACTAAGATTGAACGGGTTTTCGCCCTTGAAAAGGTGTAGATCGTCGTTCGAATATGCATTTCACAACAAAGTTTGGTTTTTTTGTCGAAAAATTCATATTTTGTCAAGCTCGCCGTTCTTTATGCTGCCAATACTTTTCTGTGCGTGCCCAGATGTGTCCGTTTCTGTCCATATTTCCTTTCCGAGTACACACATGCCCATTTACCTCCCATGTGTATGTGTATCTACGCGTTGTTCCAACGCACAATTATACCATGTTTCCGGTCGGGCGCGCCTTTGACTGTGTATTTATGTGTGAGAGCAGTCATTTTTTGGTTTTGCGCCTCAAGGCCCATGTATTATGTACACAAGAGATGGCTTTCAACCGCGTCATATCAAATGGAAAACGGAATTATTTGAGAAAGTGTTCATTTATTCAATTTTTTCAGCCCAAATAAGTCATGTCGAACCATGCGATGTCCCTGGAGGCCTTATTATTTTTGGAGACTGCTCAGTAATTATTTGCATTGTCACACCACCATGATTCAGCGTTCATCAGTGAGATAAGCGATTGTTAATATCAACAACTGAGCATCCGTCGGTATTGCATTCACGGCACAGTTGTGCTTCACGGAATAACGCCCCCGGTGTGGCGTGAGAGGACCACGTTGCCTTTGGGTCACCAGGCAATCGCCATCTGGTCGGCGATTCAACAAAAGAGCACGTGAAACATCATGTACTCGAACAAGCAGAGCGCTCCGAACTCGCTGCCACATGTGGCATACAGTCCGGCGCCAGTTAATGATGGCACGGACACAGCAGCAACGGGCGCCACGATGGTGCACACAAACTCAACAGTAGCCGCGTCACCATCTGGTGCTACACAATCGCCACCCACCAAATCACAAGTGACATTACCGCGTCTAGCGTTCATTTTGCTGCTATTATTACTCGCCCTTTTACTACTGCTAGCCATTCTACTACCGATTGCCGTGCACATACACGATCGACGTACCATGCATCCTGACTACACCGTTCACACGGGTGTCCCACCCGGCATCAGGCTCGATTCACGACTCAGACCCGAATCGTATGATGTCGATATGAAGGTTGGCTGCTGTAGCTGGAGGGTAGCTGCTACCGAATTGGCACTGTAGCGATTGGTAACTATGGAGATTGGTAACTGTTATACGTTTGGTAACCGAAGTGACTGGTAACTAGCGATTGGTACCTGTGGCGATTGGAAACTGAGATTGGTGACTGTTACTATTGGTAACCGAAGTGGCTGGTGACAAGCGATTTATAGCGATTTGTAACTGTAGCGATTGGTAATTGTAGCGATTGGCAGCTGTAGCGATTGGTAATTTTAACTGGAGCCAATCATTTAGGGCGGGCTTAGGTTGAATCCGGAAATCGGAACCCGGAAATATTTCCGGAAAACGCAGAACTTTTACATCCAAATTCTTGCGTTTTCCGGAAATAATTCCGGAGCCCAGACATGTTTTGTATTTTTGCATGCAAATTATTTCCGGGTTCCGGATTCCGGATTTAACCTAAGTTCGCCCTTATTTTTCGCGACAGTTACTGTGGCGAATCCGTAAGATTATCCGCAAAACACATTACTGTCGTGGCAATTAATTACAGTACCAGCGTGAATGTGGCGAATTTGAGTGGCTTTGCTGGTTGCAGGTGTTCATGCCCTCCGATCGCGTTAATTTCGACGACGCGAAACTGTTCCACTTTGACTGCAACATGACGATGGTTGTAAAATGCGAACGGCGCACACAACACCTGGCACTGCACGCACTCTGGCTCACCATACACGAACACACGTTCACAATGCAGGACATTGACAATGGCACTAGCATTTCACCCGAAGGCAGCATGCTGAAGTATGACACTGTTCAGCAGGTGAGGAACTGCCGACGATCTTTATCAATGAGAAAAGTTTAGGTTCACTATTTTTATATTCGTCCGTTGTTCAGGTAATATTCCCGCTCGACACAATGCTGCTGCCCGGCCACCGTTATCGGGTGCAAATGAGCTACACGGGTGTGGTGGCGGACGGCAATCTCAATGGATTTTATCGAATCAAATATGACGAGGACGGAGATGAGAGGTGTGTTCAATTGAGGATAATTAATTTTCTCCTGCTTTCATCGAAGGGCTGTCCTCAACAGGTACATTGGCACGACCCAATTCCAACCGACCTATGCTCGCGCCATGATCCCGTGCTACGACGAGCCACACTTCAAGGCACCGTTCACCATTACGATCACGCATCCGAACGACTACGTCGCGCTATCGAACACAATCGAGGAACATCGCGAAGATATGGGGTTGGTTAGATTTTGGAAAACAAACTGTTTTTGTTACAATTGTATTCCCGAATGTGCAGGGATGGTTGGAATCGAACGTTCTTCCATCAAACGCCGAAAATGTCATCGTACTTGGTGGCAGTCGTGATCAGTCAGTTCGCTTTCGCCGAAGTACAGACTAAGTCGGGCACCAGGGTGAGTGACACGCATTGACTGGCTGCAAAGCAACACGCTGTGTCCATGACTTGTTGCAGTTCCGCGTCTGGTCACAACCATCACTACGTGACCAGTGCGAGTTCGCCGCCGTCGCTGGCCGAAAGATCATCGAACATTTCGAGGAATATTTCGGACTGCATTTCCCGCTCGAGAAACAAGGTGACGTCCAACTGTTTGACAAATTGCGGACTTAACAACCCCAATAATTGAAACATCAGTCAGCTACGTGACCGCATGTTTTGACTGTTATTCAGACATGGTCGCCATTCCTGACTTCGACGCTGGCGCAATGGAGAACTGGGGTCTGATCATGTACCGTGACATGTTCCTACTCTACAGCGACACGTCGTCGGCAGCTAAAGCCAAACTGCGAGTGGCTGAGATCGTCGCCCATGAACTGGCGCATCAGGTACCCTTCTCATATCTTGGAACTGATTACCTGATGCTTCAGAAACTGTTGATGGTCTCATCAAACTCTTCACTTCGTTTCAGTGGTTCGGTAACCTGGTCACAATGGAGTGGTGGAACGATTTGTGGCTTAACGAGGGTTTCGCTACGTTTCTGCAGTATCGCGGCACTGAATCCGCATTGCCGACCATCGATATGGTTAGGTTGGGTTTGTTTGGTGATGTTTCAACTATGCAAGCTAGGCACCAGTCACTTCTGGTTGGAACTTGTGACAAGCGCACTTGATGAGGTACATGTACATGAGTGCCTGGAACAGAAACTTCGTTGAACAGGACGAGTAACAACAGCAATGGATCAAAAACCATGCGATCTGGACGTCTGCCTGAAGCTTGATGGTCATTCCCATCAATTTCAGAAGAGCGTGTTCGCAGCGCGCACAGTGCAACAAGCGTTGAACATGGACCAGATGCTCTCCACTCATCCCTTGCAAGTTCAAGCGCACGATCCATCCACAATTTTTCAAATATTCGATCGGATTACCTATGACAAGGTAAAGTACCTACTGTACATGTTTCACACGACTAGTGGCAGTCGTCACATTACAGTCCCCAATCGATGTATTTACAAAATATTTTTGTCTTGCACTTCATGTGAACTGCCTCCGTGTGCTTCAAAAACCTGGACAGCTGTCGTCGTCTTGCAGAGCACATTCAAAACAAAAAAATGAACGACGTTTCCATGCTTCGTTCGTTTTTATTCGCCTCAGCAAGACAATGCAAGCACGTTTAAACGCGACAAAATACAGTACTTCCACACACTCTGATGGACCGATGTTGCGGTCACTCTTTTTGTGGAGATCGTATGGCCAACATTCTTTAGTTTGTGTGTGCTTAGCTTGGTGACTATTTACCACTCAGTAATTTCTTGCTGTGCAGTTTATGAACTGGACCACATGAGATTCTCATATGCGCTACGTATATCTCATTGCGCCATTTCCCAAGAAAACCAAAAACATATATTAAGTTCTCCTGTGTTTGTGTGTACGAAATAAAACTGAACTGAACTGTTACATGCACGCATATCAGCTGATGTTACACACAACCTTTTTATAACGTCAGCGTACAGTCGCTCTGTGTTTTGCAGGTGCGGAGCACCTATGTATATACACGACAAAGATTTTTTGACCTACAGCTTTCCGGCTGCAAACGTTCGCTCCAAGTAACGCCGTGGTGTGCGCCAAATGCATACTGTATCTTGTCTGATTTTTCTACAGGGCGACCCAAAGAGTACGGAAACCCTTTCGTATGGCTAGGGCTCGGCCGTGGCAAAACATAGAGCTCCTTTTAGTATCGCATTCGAGGGCTAAGACGATCTAGTCACTTTGTGTTAAAATTTGGCCTCCTCATAATTTACAGAATGATACATAACGTCGCCGCCTCTTTGATCGATAAGTTACGGACCATTGAAGCAGATCATTGCCAAGTTAGCCTGCTTTCAAACGCGTGCAAAAGTACCATGCAAACAAATGTCCTTGGCAAAACTTTGCTCCGCTCATTCGTCAAAGCACTTGACCACGCCAAATTTTAACATGAAAAATTAGGTCACGTGCGCTTTCGAAAGCAGTGCTGAAAATGTCTCAACATACAATAATGGTTGAGATCTAGCCTCACAAAAAGGGTTTCCGTACTTGTTGCTGTACGGATGCTGATATGATGCTACAAGAACACTATTTATGCCAGGGTTGTGTGCTTGATCCTCATCAATCAAAAAACTAGCATAGTGGCGTTCTATATACTACTCAAACATTTTTTGACTTGCAGCGCAGTGCTGCAAATATCCAAGTTCTTAAGAAGCCATGAACACACGCACGACTGGTGATGTTTCAATCGAACAGTTTAGCCGTAAGTTGTTGACATGCCGTACCATGGGGTTCAAACACTCCTCACTACTACGGGGTTTTTGACGGCAACGCTGACTCTTGGTACCCACATAAGCACCTGGTTTTCTTCCAAAATTGCAGCATGAATTAATGCCACAAACCAAAAAAACTTTTGGAAGATTTTAGTGTCCAACCAAAATTTTCCTATACCTGTAGTGTTATGTCAGTGTTTGCTAAGTGCTGGTTAAAGTAGCACCGGTGAAACATCCCGCATTTTGTGCACGAACCAGCTGGGTGTACAATACATTCTACATGCTTTCCAGCACACAATGCGAATGCTGAGGCGAAAGCAAATTCACAGCAAATGGAGAAGGGAGCAATGGACCGAACTGCCGACGAACGACAGTAGACTGCCAAATAAGGCCGTCTTTCTCGGATGAAACATCAAACGCTCACTTTCAGTCCAGTGCACGCCTTTCGCGGTCATTTGTGTATGCTCATGGTCTTCCTTCATGTTCTTACTCGCAGCACAACGATGCAAGTCAAAAAGGCTTTACCGTAGTAGAGTTATAATGTAAAAGCCTTCACAAGCACCGGAAATTTCAGTCAAATGGCGACTGCCATGATACTAAGTAGTTCGCTTGTAACATCAGAATTAGAAACGCTTCAAATCAAGATGCGGCTGGCCGGGTTGCCTCAGACCGTTATCAAAATTTTGCGACACATGGAATGGATACGTTCAAACTCGCAGTAGAGTTGCAGCATCTGAAAGCTGCAAGTCAAAAAGAGGTTTCAGTAGTAATACGAAGGACTTGAACCCTACACTTATACATGTGGATAGCCCAGTCCTTATACCTTTATAAATATTACCACTGTAACATCAAATCTTTTTTCTCAGAGGCACATTTGGACGTGCATGACCTGCCAATTCACACTCATGGAGACGATCAGCTTGCAACAAACTGATTTTCAACTGGCCATTTTTTTGAACTAAATTCTCTAATGGACAGCCTGTATGAAAATGCACAGTGCCGGTCAAGTGTGGTGCCTCGTTGTGGTTTCTTGTGCCTAAAGTGTTCGACGATGACTTGGCACTTATGGCCGCCAAACTTTTTTGTCATTTCCGTTTATATTACGTTGCAGCTAAACAGCTAAAAGCTGCAATTCAAAAAAACTGTTTGGTAGCATACTTCACCGTACAGGCCACATATTTACCATGTAGTGAAAATTTTTATTGTGCGCCTTTTTAAAATAGAATCCTGAACCATCCTCGGTTGCCGATCTCGTTGAGCCAATGTCGTTCGCGGTCATTTCATCATTACCGTTATGTACTTATCTCAGAGCGGTTCCAAATAGCGTATGTACACGTTGGCTTGAGGCCTGCGTTCGTACGTGCCCACAAAGCACACCCGCTTATACGGTTTCAAATATATGTATTGGCCCTTACAAAATTCAAATTGTCTATCAACAGTGTTGTACTGAGTGCCGTAGTCTGCTTCGTCGTGCTTTCGCAGATGGACCGAGGCGCCAGGGTTCGTCAGTGCGAACGCCGAATGGCAAATTTGCCTCCGAAAAGCCCCACCAGCAGATCTTATTGCTGGGCTGTAACATTACTGCGTGCAAACTGCTAAACAGAGCTCCGTCACATCTGTGCATAGCGAGTACTGTAAGCTCGAGAAGACCAGTGTCTTGTCGCCTCGTCGATTATGTCTTGCGTGATGACACTTACACACATTTACAAACTAATGCTTCATTTTTTATTCTGACGCTGGTTGCAGCATGACTGTGTGACAGAAGCTGCAAGTAAAAAAAAACGTTTGTTAGTAGTACAGGGTAATTCAAAAGCACGTAGTGTTTCGTTCGTAAATTTAAGTAATATCACTGATACATCAGCTGTCTGTCGTATTTTTTTACCAAAGAGAGTTTCGGACATGAACAATTTTATTCGGAATCCATTTCTTATGCACAGTAACGGCGGTAGACGGCACATGAGTAGCTGAAACATCACTGGTTGTTCTCAATCAATCCAACGTCCAGGTGTTCAACATCTCTGACCAACAATGAATTTCCTCAGCCAATATTGCGTTTTCTACTACTGCAGGGTGCCACCATGGTGCGCATGATGCAGTACCTGAGCGGGCGTACGGTGCTGCACAACAGCTTGAAGACATACTTGCGAAACAATCAGTACTCGGTGGCAACGATGGGTGATCTGTTCGACATGATATCCAGAAATGTTGGTGTTCATTCATGATTGTTATAACAATAATCGTTTTGCGAAGTTTCTGAGATTTGCTTGGACAATGCGTTCGTATACGAAGTTAATTATGGCTTTGTGCGCTTGCACAAGCTTTTCAAAATAGTAAGACATGTTGCTTGGAACCGCACTTCCACATCTGTGGTTCACTCCC
>JASAMV010003835.1:0-97750 GCA_030248065.1 Rhynchonema sp. JSB1_4
ATGTGTGACCACACACGTCGAGCTTGAGGACACTGTTTTTTTTAATTTGTGGTTATTTTGGCACCACCAATAGTTTCCTGTCTAACGCACCACCAAAGGGGCCCGACACTCAACACACAGTGCGCACGTCTCGCCAGAATACTCACACACCATGTTTTCGTTTGGTGTTCAGATCGGATCTTCAACGGTAGCGACTGTTTCTAGTCAGCTCTCTGAGAACAACTGATACGCTGGTTAGACTGATCTGCATCAGTTAAAACTCCTAATATCCTTTGTTCAAAACAGTCACGAAAACGAAACCAAGGCGGTTGCAATCCGATCATCGAGTTTGATGCCGGCCGTGTAATTGTCGTTGCGTTTTTCGTTGCGAGACAATCACGGCAAAGCAATTTATGCCGCATAAGATAGTTTTTCAAGTCAACATAATTTGATTGTCAGAAATATGAATATAGCTAGACTCATGAAATTGCATCATAATTGTACGTGCTATTGATCGCACAACGACTTTACAAAAAATCCATCCAAATTTTTCCTGAATGGTGAAGCAAGTGTCCCTTTAGATCACTGGCGGCAATTTATATTTTTCCAAAACATTTGCTACGATATCACGCTCACTGTGTTCCAGCTATTCATCCGCGATAAAAACACGTGTTGGAAAAAATACAAACTGACACCAGAGATCTGCGGCGAGACGTGCTTACCATTCAGGCAAATTTTTGGATGGATTGTTATACAGTCATTGTGCGACCAATACTAACTAACTTAAAGGAGTACTCATAGTAAAAGGTAAATGCATCAGAAAAACGGTAGCGGTTTCCAAAATCATTGCTGGTCGTTTGTCGGTTTCTGATTGATGGATAATTAAATGATGGTTAGTATCCTGGAAACTGTTGTAATTAACGATACTCCCGTTATTTTAAGTGCTTGCTGCTTTGGACTAGCAAACATTATTCAGATGGAGTACCACACTCCAAAACGTTTCATTGCATCGGTTGAACATCTGAATTTATGGTACCCAGAACCCAGGTACAGTATAAATGTTGTACATCTCGTGAATATTTTAAGAAAATCATATCAAAAGGCAACCCAAATGACTTACTGCAGTTTTGAAACTGAAATTAAAGCCCGTAACTGCATTTTGAGTTGAAGAAAAACCTTTTTTTCGGTAAGAACGTCACAGGAACTTTTCGATTTGAAAAATATGTTTAACGATTTTTCGTTATGATCACTGTATCTGAGTTTGAAATGGGTTAAATTCTACTTTCTGAACAGGTCGTAAAACAATATAGTAATATAAAGAACATAAAATTCTGCCGCTTTAACCACGTCACCGGCAAGAATCGAACTTCAACACACAACGTGATCTGTTGGCAGTATCAACATCCGAACAAAAGGCTCCAACTGTGAAAATCCGAACAAAAGGTTTCTACTGTGTAAAAAGGCAGAAGCTTGGCACGAGGTCACTGCGGTGCTACAGGGCGACCCATACAATCTTGCAACACTTTCGCTTAACCTTTCTTCAGCAATGTTGGCAAAACGTCGAAACCATGCGTGAACTAGTCGTGTTCATTATGCAGCCCCAAATAGAGCCCTCCGAGGGCTCTATTGAGGAAACGCTCCCAAATTGAGCCCCCGGGGGCTCTGTTTGGACAAAATGTTTGTAACAAGGAGGCCGATTTTCCATTTTCTCCGAATTGGACTCGGGGGTTTTATGTATATGGAAAACTGCGGCAAGAGTGACTGGTATTGTGAATCCTAATTTCGGGAACAAACGAGCTTGGTGCATCAAAACTGTTGTTTTTTTCGCTTATGCGTTATAATCAGCTATGCTTCGTTTGTAATTAATCGAAGGTTCCGGCGAGTTTGAAACGCGCGCGCCGCGTAGTATAACTGTACCTCGCACGATGCTTCAACTCGAGACCGAGAACAGTTTAGCAGGAACTGCATTGTACAGTTATAGCTACACCGTACATACTGTACCTACCGTAACCCTGATAACCTGTCTGCATGCACGGAAACAAATGTTGCTGTCAAGTATAGTGGAAACACGTCACAACGACCGATGGTTGTCACGTATAGGAATGGCAGACAAACCAACGTAATGACTACTTTAAACTGCAATCACAGGGACCAATATTTCAAATGTGAAAATACGCACGTAGACGGGCAGACATTTGGCCTTAGAAGAAGGCTCGTCCAGGATATGTTAGTACCGCGTGCATAAAGGGTAAAACTCCAATAAGTTGGTCTGAAGCAGTGGCCTCCGTGGCTGGCATTTCAGTTTAGCACCTGATTCTTCTTCCTATACATCTAAAATTCAGGCAACGAGGAATCGCCATTTTTGATTTTCAAACTTGTCATGATTTTGCCCAAGAAAAAATGTGGGACTTTTCTCAACATGGCTGGCTTGAATCACGCATAGTTAAATTATGGGTTTGACATGAACAGTGGACAGATTTTTTATTTTATGAACGGCTTTTAGTTTTTTCAAAGCGTTATCTGATAATTTTTACACATTTCGAATCACTGTCATTTTTAGCTTCACTTCGCATGGTCAAAGCCGTTGAGGGTAATTTTGCCACTTTGGGCGCGTTCCCTAAAGGTCGGATGCAAGGTTCAAGGCACCATTCCGAGATCCTGGGCACAAACACTACCTACTGTATACTTGTACCTGAGTGCAACTATCCCTTCCGCATGTTGGTTTACAAAAAAACCAGCTTTCTCATGTTTCTGTTTCAATTTTGGTGAATATATCAACGGTCCTAAAACAATGGCATGATATTTGAACAATACATCATGTAAAGAATACGACATGGGAAACAATAGTTGTGTTCATAGTGTTATGCGCAATGTACTAATATTCAAAAATTGTTGACATTTTAGAAACGGTTATGACGGAATTAGGTATATTTTCCTTCCAGACAGTTATATGTCACATACGCGTAGACCAGAAAAACCTGTTCCTTGCTTACCAGACGCGCACAGTTGCGTACATACCTGCAGACAAACTGATGTGCGGCTAATTTGAAAATTACTTGCATTTAACAGTGGTGATATCATTTTCATAACAATTTTTGCCATTAGTTCCACAGGCTGCCGGAGAAAATCAAGACGCATATTTTGAGGCGGTGAAAAGTCGGTATTTGATTTACGTAAAGTGTATCGGTAAACGTAATGCTGCAGCACAGTCTGTATCTTGTGTGCACGTGGGGCCCTGGGAAACATAAAAAAGAATCCTGTTCTGTATTTTACATTGTAGTTTTTCATAAGAATGCAACGAATTGCTACATTTTTTGCACATAAGGGATTCAGCATCAAGTTTTAATTGGTCAGTAGCACATTGCAATTGGCTTGTGTGCGTCGGTTTCTGCGACAGATCAAAGCAAATCCCAATTATTGGAGTCTGCAGCTCGCAAGCAACTCTGAGATCCAGGGGCTCAAAGTCTCAGAGTAGGTAGCTTCTGGGTGGAGACACAGATTTACTAAAATTCAAATTTTTGCGCGAAAATGGCAACCGGAGCAGCTATTGGCTGCCAGTGTCGGATGGGTTGTAATCGATGCATTGGAGCAGAAACGCCTTCGTCTTCTTCGCCCACAAACTCTCAGCCATTCAGTAGAGGTGCATTGACTTTCATATAAGTAAGCAAGGATTTGCCAAGCAAATTGACGCTGCTTCAAGGGCTGTTTCGCTTTTAGCCATATCCGGTGGGAAACGAAGGCTAAGTGAGTACAAATTCTTCATGTTGCTCCGTCCGATTTTGTCAGTACCAGGAACCAACTACTATAATTTAAATGCATGAAAAATATTTTAACATTACTTATGTATCTTGAATATGATTAAACTAACCTTGAGCATCTGCTCTGCACTAGGTATATGAAATGCTATAGGTTTGTCACGCGTGCAGTTGCGCACTTGGCGTTCATGGGAATAGTATAGTAAATTTCCAAATTCGCTGCCGCACAGTAAAGTACGCCCCATAGTTAATGTCAAGCTATAAACCCGAACGCTAACCATGCGCGGTTCTGAAACATTGCGCGCAGCTGCGTGGCTGGCTGGCAAGCTGCGTGTGTGTTGGCTGTCCGAATGTTTCACAAGTTGAATTTCGGGTTTAGAACCTGACATTAACTATTGGGCGTACTTTACTGTGCGGCAGCGAATTTGGAAATTCACTATACCAGCAACATGTGCACACGGGGCACCGGAACGTTTTACGATTTTCTAAATTTATAGCCCAATGCCGTTTCCATTCGCTATCAACGCATTATTCGACCTCTCTATTCAGGCTATCATTAATTAATTGCCGCCAGGTAATAACTGTTTGCAAATACACTATTTTTTCCCAAGTGGTTAACACCGACCTGTCTATCACACGCCGATGCAATAAAACTATAAAATTCAGCAATTCATGCAGCATGCGATGTTAAAACTGCCTATGCAGTGCAATAGTACAGTAACTCCATGCAGTTAAATCGAAGCAGCATTGAATTGGAGCGACTTGCGACGTCTTTTATGAGCTATTAAAGCATTATGTGATATAGTTGTAATCGGGCAGAATGCGCACATCACGTCAATTCGCGAGTTGGTCGGTTAGCTAGAAATATAAAACATACACACGAGAGAAATAGCGCAGGCATATTTAAAATTTGATTGATTACCTACTTTTTTGGTAACGCTGATATACGTACTGTAAGTGTAAACTATATGCAGTCGATTTATCACCAAAGCTGCACGAGTGCCTTTGTTATAATGTAATGCAACGGATGATGAAACATATACCACAACTGGACGCATGAATTTTTAATTAGGAAAAACTTACCGCACATACTGTGAGTTCAGTGTGCATAGAAATACGTACGTACATTAAGACGAGAGAACAAGAACAACAACAACAGCGTTGTTTCATCCGATCGCAGATCGCGCAAAGCATGGATGTGAGATACAGACTAACTTTACAGTAGTCAACTCAAGTGGTCAAATCACTTCGTCAACTCCCAGCAGCCCCGAGTGAGCGCGAGAAACACATGGCATTCGGGGTGAGTTGACAACACCGTACAAGGCGAGTTGACGAAGTGATTTGACCACTTGAGTTGACCACTGCAATATAAGCCGAGAGGGAATGTAACTACCGTATGCACAACCCTCGATGTCCATATGCACAATACAGAGCAATCACATGCGTCTTCTTGGGAATGTTGGAATAACTAAAACAGGTTTGCGTAAAATCGTATTTAGTTATGACTGTCACATACGATGCAGGTAACCACATCAGTTCTGAATCCTATAGGTTGACAAAAATCTGTAATATACAGCATATGATGATTGAGGGTTACCTTATCTGTCGTTAATAACACCTACGCCGCATTGCGTCTTACATGTAAAAGACCAGGTTCTCATCCATGAGCGACGTGTAAAATAGTGAGTTTTTTATGTCTGATGCAAATGCTATGGTAATTAAAAAACATCTGCATGATTGTGAACACAGTACAGTAACTAACTCTGAGTTTTTTCCTTCGTTATTAAGGGTCTGTGCGTTTATAAACTGCTTTTGACCATGAGCTGCGTTGGGGGAGTTCAAGCAATGCATTTAAGGAGCGGTTATACTAATTCCGAAGAACGAAAATTGTACCGCGCAATACAGTTCCGTGACGGAATGAAAGAACAGCGGCAACGAATTTCCTCTATTCCTTCTATTCTTTCATTCCTTCAGCGTTTCCGCTGTTCCGGCGCGTTCTTCCAAAAACTAATGACAGAGAAAGAATAGAAGGGCGTCCCCGCCCCGGGAATTTTAGGGAGGCTGCTGGGTAAATTATTGAGCTTGATAATCATTGCAAACAGCTGACACATGAAGAAAAAATAATCAACATCTGTAAGCTATCCATAAAAAGCACCACAACCACACGATTACATTTCCGTGAAACAGCATTCAGCCCCTTAGTTTCGGGGGGTAAGGGGCGGGGGGGGGGGGGCAAAAACGAGGACAAACACGATTTCTAAGAATGTGCTACGGATGCTGTCTTAATCGAATTAGTTCTGCTTAAAATATTTATAGTTTAATTTGGGCAACCACAAGCGCATTAGACAGGTCCAGGAACCAGACGGATGGGGGCTGTGGGGTTGGCTCCCTCCCCCCCCCCGACCACTCTCACACAATGTCTACCGTTTTTATTTCGTCATATCATATCGGTAATTGTGAGAAATGCAGACGAAGATGGAAAAGATGTTGTGTAGATGGGAGTGTGCTATGAATTCTCCATGTTTGAACACCATGGCAGCCCAAAATCGTTCATTTGAGCGTTTTCAGGTTTGAAAATGCTTCATTCTAACCTTGCCGTATCCAAAAAGTAAAAGCTTCGCCAGGCCAAGGTCTTGGTGACAATTTCAAGCAGATGAAGCTCAAGGAACTGTCCGGAAAGTCAAGATGTTTTGACTTCGTTCTTTCTATTCCGCGGAACGTTTTTTTCGTTCCTTGTCAATTGCGTCAGCTCGTTCCGTGTGACGTGGCTATACTCGTTTCCGCTGTTCTTTGGGCGAAGTATAACCACGTCAGCGGAAACGATCGTTCCTTCACCCGTTCCTTCTATTCCGCGGAACGAGTATAACCGCACGTTTACATAGCATTTGATGAAATAAAATGGTACTTACAAAGTGGATAATGTAGATTTAAGACGATTGACATTTGTGGCACTATTACTAATCAATTGGACTGATGATTGCATTTACATATTTGGATTGGATATTGTTCATGCTTTGCTTATTCCAAAAACCTAGATCACAAACCGAACCGCCTGTGCAGACTGTTTGTTGTTTTCGAATATTTGACACCGAAATTTTGTGCATTCACTGTGTAGGTATTTTTACTGCCAAAAATGACAGTTCAGCTTGTGTGTAACCCAACCTTAGATGCATTGGTGTTGTGTATCGTTTACGAAGTCGGCAATAACATATTTTAAAAATTTCATTTGTTAATTGTGTGACAGTCGATACTGTGTTACATTTGCCAAACAGTAAAAGGCATTTTATGTACTGTATATGTCAGAAAATTGGGCACTTCTGCACAGAAGTAGCGCGCTACACTGCGTTATTTTTTGTCATAACCGTAGGAAAGCAATCATAAACAAACTCATAAATAAACAAAAGTCACGCTGCTTATTTTCTTCGGAAGCGGTTAAACGCACGTTTTCCATGAAAACGTTAACTTCCGCATGTTGATACTTCAGCCCTAAAAAAGTAATACAGTAAAGTAGTCGAGAGACAGACCATATTTAAAACTGATTTTCACCAATCTCATGGCTGCTGCTGCAGCGAGACACCTGTTCATCGGTCGTATTTTTTCGTGACGTCACATCGTTTAGCAATGGTGCGCGTAGACAAAATACAGTGCACCAAAAGGGGTTAGCTATTCAAGTTTGAGGAGACCACAACTGTTCCGGATACCGCAATTCATGTCTGATGGTCTTCTGTATGTTTCTATGTGGACCACCGGCTTACACTGTAATTTTACTGGGCTGTAATACTTGTCACTTGTGTCACACCCTCGGGCAGTTGTTTGGTGCGCCCTCACCGTATGATAAAATCACTCACTCACTTATAATCTTTTGCAAATTTTATGGCTCAGAGAAACTGTCTTACAGAATCACGGGGTCATGCCGGATAAAGACGCATTCGTTAAAGCGGGAAACCGTATATCTCATGCTTGCTTTTTTACTACGCAGTTAGACTGTTTATGTCCAACGGTCACAAAAACAACAATCAAACGAGATAAACCACGTTAAAACTGTCAGAATTTATCTTTGAAAAGTTGCTTTCAGGAACAAACGCGAGCTTGTGCCGACTTACGCTCACCCTTTTGATCATGAAAGGCAGTGAGACTGAGACAAGAACCAGCTCGCTGACAGATGAAACCTTTGTGAAACATTTCACACGTGGCTGTTGGTTGACGAGCTGGTTGGATTCCCTACTAAATGTTCTACCGTTGCCTGATCAAAAGGGGGAGCGTAAGTCGGCACAAGCTCGAGTTTGTTCCCGAAAGCAAATTTTTAAAAATTAATTCTCACAATTTAAACGCATTTCATTTTGTTTGAACGATGTTTTTGTGATCACTCATCGTATATAGTCACATTTTATTGCGAAAGGCCGGATTCTGAGAGCATGCGATATCCGGTTGCCCGGTTTAACTATTATCTTTTGTTCATACTTATAGATAGATTGAAAGAACAACAAAAAATATGTTATAAAGCTCCATCACCAGGGATGTTAGACACAAGCAAGTAAAAGTATGTACGTTGGTATACATGAGCATGAAAACGTTAGATACAAGCAATATATTCGCAGAAGAACCAGATTCACAAAACACCTCAACGAGTGTGACGGCAGCATTATGTGGTGTGGTGTGTCTTTAGCACTCTTTCTAACGATGCACCTACAAACGGCCAAATGAGAATGAATACCTAACAACCACCCTCGTATGCACAAGTCCGTACCTGAGCAGCGGTGAATGAGCTGTTCGCATAGTTAAAGGAACAACCGGTCAGGCAGCAACGTTTTGGCGAACGAAATTTCGTCCTTATTGTATGTAATACATGAAAAATCAACGAGCTGGACATATCTGCGTGCACTGGTTGCGCACTGTGTGTGCTAGACATCGCTTCTGCACAGTGCGTGTATTGGTACGTGTGTTGTAGGTATTGGTCGCACAATGACTATTTAAGAATCCATCCAAAAAATATTTTCCTGAATGGTACAGCACGTCTCGCTGCAGACCACAAGCGTTCTATTTATATTTTTTACAAAACATGCCTGGCGACATCACGCTCAATGTGTTGAAGCAACTCGACTGTGATATTTGGAAAAATATAAATAGAACGCTTGTGATCTGCAGCGAGACGTGCTTTACCATTCAGGAAAACTTTTCGATGAAGTCTTATAAAGTTATTGTGCGACCAATACTATGTAAGTGCACCAGCAATACCCGGTTCTTCAAAAGTATGGGAACCGCTCAAGCACGGACTTGTAGATAACCGGTGCAAGAGTAACACCCACACCATCTGCTGCCATCTAGGGAGCTGCGTGTTACCGATGTTTCATCAGAGTTTGTGTGATTCCGGCCCAGTGCTTCGATCAACATAGTGTGTCAGTGGCCCGTTTGAGATTGCTCGGGTCGGGACCATAGGGCCTCAACCATTTGATGTTGTCAATGCCGACCGCGCCCTGATTGTCGCCCAAATTCGACATGAACCACATTATCTGAAATAGCCAGAATTTGAGCATGTCTTTTGCATGGAATTTAGATATCCAATTCAGGATGTGATTTTGAACACTCGCGATCGGCATAGAAACAAACCGGTATCCCGAAGTCAGAATCGGGATGCCGTTTCACCCTTTGTGCTGCCATTGGAGCACAATTAATCATAATATTCATTAAATTGTATTGCTGCTCCATACTTATGCATGCGTGAATCGATGATGTCATCAATCAATATTGGATATCAACCACTTTGCGGAATCTACTCATGCTTATAGGTATTCCGCGTGGCATCACGATCAAATTCATGCTTGTACTATGTACATATGCTGGCAACAACCCGAATACGGTCTCTTGTGTTGCTAAAGCTAGTTAAGGCAACCTGCCACTCCTAATGACAACACTCAGGGTTGACATCAGGGAAGCTTGAATGATCCTGAAGTCCTGATCGCAAAATTCCCAATGATTTTCTGTGCTCACATATGTAATATGTGAACCCGTTAATTTTTTTGTAGATACAGTATCATGTGCAGATTTTTTGCCCGTTTTCGGCCATATTATTGCCACCCGTTATATTGGCATGAACAAAAACACATACAGTACATATAGGTCGGACGAATCAACGGATTACGTATAATACGTACAGGCATTCGCATGACCAAACACTTGTATAGGTGGAGAAAATAATAGCCAGCCGAAACACGAACCAAAATACCATCGTGCGAAACAGACAAACGTTCAGGATTTTAAAAATGTATTATGTGAATACACCATGTATTATACTGGAACACAGCAAAGAGCACGCTATTCAACTCAATGATTCATTTGATCCCCTTTCTCCATTCACGATTGAGGTCGATGAAGCCGATTATCAGTACAATCAGATAGGCGAGCTGAAAACACGTACTGTATGATTAGCGTTGGCCTCAGATTCGTGCCCAAAGATTGAGTTTAGGCCTAAAAAGCACAGTTCCGGACAAAGCTCAAAACCTTCTACCTCTAAATTGAAGCCTGTGGCAGCTCTGTTCGGGAGGGAATGTGATCTGGCGAATAGACACACACCCACACGCGTCGAGGCGTACGACGAACGGACCGGTATTACATAGCGTATGTATGTGTGTGTGCGCTGCGGTGCACTGTGCATTGAGCGTGCGTGCGTTGGGTTTATGAGAGATTCTGAGCTGCAGCCGGACCGCGTTCCGGAATGGAAATTTCAGTAGGAAAATTCCGGCAACCACCCGACCCGACGTCACTTCATGTACCAAACGAAATACTGCACAATTCGCACAGTGACACCAACCTCAAAGAGGCCAAGTGCCAATTGTACGGCGCTAAAAGCGAACGCGAAGTTGAGGCAGCGCGAAAACACGCAAAATGCGCTGAAGCCCATTGCCCCCGCCAGCCATTCGGCTTTGTTCCGTGCTGCACCAGCCAACGCGAGAATGTCGCACAGCAATTGGACAGTCAAGAACGAGAACGCAAACGTCAAGATCACTTTCAGAAATGGTTCTGCAATCGTTTCAGTTACATTTTTTGATGTTTCACTCGAACTACTACCACCCGTACATACAGTATGTTGGTCATTTTGATTTGATGCCAAGATATTTTCCCAAATTCATAGCAACGCTAATGAGCAAGAGAACTGCACGAAATCGATTAAAGATTCACTGACCAACGCCATCTTTGTCAAAGTGTTTCGACAAGATTTCGCGTATAGTTGGAATACCACGTGCCGCCACCACTATGGCCACCACAATATACGCAAGCTGAAATAAATAGCGAACCACTGTAGGCGTCTGAATTGATTCAGTGTACCAACTGTTTTTCACAGCTGGCGTTGCCATACTTGATGTCTTTTGAGGTGCCGGTATATAAACAATAGAGCTGAACGAAATGGCTGGACGTCCTCTTTGATTGTTTTGGCATTTTAGCACGCTGATGTCAACCAATATCTGAAGACGGGCCAATTGTTCGGTCGGCAACTCAAGGTCGTCAGCTCCAGTACCCCTTAAAGGCCCAACTACATATATACTTCGTTCTCTCACGCAACACGAAACCAATGGTCGCTCGCTCGTTTCCCTGACGAGCGTGTAAAAACCAAAATCAGCGTGGTAAAGTTTGTTTCGTGTTGAGTGAGGAAGAACAAACTTTAGTTCAGGCAAAGGTGCTCGAGAAGGCATCAGCTTGGCGAGTTTGATGACGAGGCTGGGTTGATTATGTGCGCTGATGACGTGAATATCAGCCGACGTGCTACCCGGAAGAATAAACAATACCATGCACCAACATGTATCGCAGCGAACACAGCACACACAATTCGCTTCACACATCTGGCCAAGCTACATGTATTTGGTCGCAGTTTTGGCGTTGACAGATGCGATAGTTGAGAACTTGTGGTGCCGCTCGCTTTAGGCACTGGTGGACTGGCTTGGATTGCTTCACGGTCGGCCAAGGATGACATTATTGTTCGCCTGATTCAAACTGTAGTTTTATAATAAAGGAACCTGAAACTCGGAAAAGTGTTAAAATGAAGAAAAATGCGAAATGGATGTCGTCATACACACAGCCGTCGTATCACGGGTGCTTTTGGTTAATTTCAAAACAACGTTACTGTGCTCATACAGTACCAGCTGCAACTTTGGGTGAATTCTGCACGTACGCATGCAGCACGCGTGCGTACGCATGCACGCCTTTGACGCCTGCGTGCACAATATACAACCACCCAGCGGTGCACGCGCAGTGCATGCGTACGCACGCGTGCACGCTTTTGACCTTTTCAGCACTGTGCACACGGTGCATGTGGTGCATTCGGTCTCCTGTACTTTTGAGTGTGCATGCGTCAAAGGCGTGCATGCGTACGCACGCGTGCTGCACGCGTGAGGGCAGAATTCACCCAGAGTTGGAGGTACTGTAGGGCCCTTTTGCCTTTGCAGCGTGTGTTAGAACAATTTGGAGAATCGTTAGTTATTTCTTACTCATAGAATGCAGTCGAAACATGGTATTGGTCGCACAATGACCATATAAGAATTCATCAAATCAATCCTGATTTTCACGTTCAGTCACTCTTAACCACTGTGCTATTTGTGATTCTCATAAAACATTTTCACCTGAAAATAATCCAGCAGATCAACCACGTTGCGCAGGTCTGAAACATTCTCTTTACTACACGCTTTGCGTGCGATCAAGCAACGCAACGTCACCACCCCGTCACTTTCCCTCTTTACGATTCAGGGAAAAAATTTGACCAATTCTTATAAAGTCATTGTGCAACCAATACATACCTACAGTTCCGGGTGCAATTCTAGGCTGAAAGTTGACGTCGCGTGCACGCGCGTTACTTCGACTTTTGCCTATACTTTGCACTGTTTCGCACGCGCGTGCACGCGCGTGCACACGACTTCAACTTTCAGCCTGGAATTGCACCCGGTACTGTACATGCCATGGTTTGCGATGTAAGTAAGGTTAAAACTCAGGTTAAACGGACAGCGTAAAAAATAAAGCACATAATGGTCATATGAACAGGTTATACTGTGCTGACGCATTTTGTTGTAAACTGCATTTCGGTACTTGTACCGAACCAGGGTGCGCAATATTTAATGTGCTGTTCAAAAATTGACAAATATTCCACAGGCTTCATGGAACGCATGTTCATGTACAATATTGCGTGGTGTCATGAATCGATCGTCGTGAATCAAAACAATTTCCCCTCTTCACAAGCAAACAAACCAGTTTGTGAGTTTGTGTTGCGTGTGGAAAACGAACAGCGCACACGATACATTCGTTCATCTCAAAATTTCTCATTTGTTTCTGGTTAAATGACATAAATGTTGATGAAAGCTATGTTGTTGCTTACCTACTACGAATGCTAATGAGGAGCATCATTTTGATGGATTTGGCACTTTTTTCCTTTCAATGCCAAGTGCCCTAAGACATTTTGAAATGGAACACCGTATCATAGCCTTAAATTTATTAGGTTGGCGCTTCAAACGAATGGAACTACTGTACATGTACATAATCGTTTTAGCCACTCACATCTGTTGAAGGATAGGGGCGGATTCGGATCTAAAACGCACACATCTATCAGTTGACACTTTTCTGGGGGTAGGCACGGCACCTACGTATTTACGCAGGTGGTGACGAGTGAGCTGCGTGATTTTGGCAAAACGCAACAATTTTTGACCCTCTGAAGACGCCATGCAGGACAGCATGAACGTCGCAGCATTATCATTGATCGAATGCCCGTGTGTTGGATAGTGCATCAAGCACGCAATTATCGATTGATGACGTCATCGACTTACATGTATAAGGATGGGGCAAGAGACGCATCTCATGTGCCAGAGGTAACATGGAGTTTGTGTGTCAGTCACTGATTGCAGTAAGATCCGTAGATTCAGAACAGGCAACCCCAACCTCCCACAGAGACCACCTACCCGGTTTGTACCCTTGGGCACGAACACGTTGTGCGTATACCATTCACGATCATTCGCGGTGGCGAACACGTCTGATGAATACGGACAGTTACCGATGCGGTCCAGGCACACCTGTGTGAGGACGGGACATTTCATCGGTGATTGGACACCACGAACAAATGGGTTGTCGATCATATTGGTTGTGATTATAGTTTATCAAAACATGGCGAAGTGGTTGGCTTTGGGACCATGATGTGAAATGCTGGTGTTACGCGTATAAAAAAGAATGATAACAACTGTTCACGCTGGTCAAGATCCAAATCAGACAGCAACTGATGAAATTTCTTCAGCTCAAAATGTCATCGTTTATCGCACATGTCCGATTGTTTAACTAGGACCTTACTATTCAAAACTTGATATTCAGAGACTACTTCTACGCTGGTTAAAAAGTTTAGATCAGTCAGCGTAACTTATGGCACATTCTTGGTTCAAAATATTGGTCTGACTAATAGTACCTACGTTCACTAATCTTTGTCTCCTCCAAATACAAACAAGGAAAACAACTTAATTATGTTCACACCTTGGCCAGCATGTCATAAGTGGCCTCGAACAGGTCGAATCGCAACACCGCATCCTCTTGCACCACAATCGGGCCCGAGTCCAGTGCGGCTTCGTCACGTTTGTGCAGGTAGACGGCCATGTACTTGTCGAATGCACCGGCGTTGCCTTGACGGATTCCGGTGAGACGATTCTGCAAACATTGGGGCTGTGTTAGTTGGTGTCATAAATACGGTGCCTCTACTCGTGTGTGATTGAGACCTGTCGATGATCATAAAGAGTACTCACCGAATGAAGAAAGTGGTAGATTAGATATACATGCCCACTGCTGGGCTACTGTACCTGCAGCTGATTGTGCATTAACTGTTGGTTACTTGAACTTAAACTAAAAAATGTGAGAATTTAGTTGAGAAATTTTTCCGCAATAGCACAGCACCTTGTCAAAGTTTAACCTGGAACCAAAGACCGTGTACACTGTTCATGCGCCCTGCTCAAAAGATTCTGAACAGATATCAAGCTATGTACACTTGTACGAAACCAACATGGAACGATCCCCCATTGACCGATTCGAATGCCTTTGTCGTCTTTCGATGTGTCGGTGACGTCGGATCCAGTTTACCATCAATCAGCTCACATGGCGGATCTGGGTTATTTTTAGAAAGATACATCGGGGTGTCGTTACCATAAATGTTTCAACGTGTCAAAACATGGCATCCTCTCCCTACCGAGGCATTGTACACGAAAGCACGGATTCTGGTCAAACGGTATCGTTGTGGTCGTTGGCCGCGTGGTCGTAGTTGTTGTTGTTGTGGTGGTGGTGGTCGTTCTAAAGACCGTGATATTTTTAGATGGCAGTGTGCCAGAACTCGTAAAACTCGTCCCTATCCCGACTAGAGGTTTGAGCGTTAGGCCGTTGCCTACCAGTCTGTATATCTTAAATCAGAATGGGCACGAGCTAAACCAGGACCCCAAAAACCGCCACTCAAAAATCTGGTCATGTCCCACCTTCGTGTGGTGGTCGTTGTCACGCATTCGGCGTAGGACACGGCGATGTCATCGATTATGGCTATGCTGCCGTCGGACTCGACGAAATTGCGCGCAACGATCACCAGCTGAATGGGTAAATTGTGAACTTATAGAATTCGTTGTGAACATGACTCGAGTCCTTTGAGATCTGGACGTTTTGGGCTCGAGCGAGACACACGCTTGTTGTATACTCTGGCCTTCTTGCATATACCACGAACAGGAATCTGTTCGCGCATCAAAAGACAAAAACCGACAACAAACAGTCCACAGGTATAGGCAATCCGCCAGCTCATGGCACTCGCACGCACGCGCTGCATGCCGCATTGCTGCCGTCAATGAATGCATCCATTCTCTGCAGTTAGCCGTAGGAACATCCCCAAATTTCGCAACAGTGCAGAATAGTGTTATGGCAAGCAGCAAATGAAAACCGGATAAAGTGAAACGTGGTCATCAAAGTATGTCACTCGCTCAAAGTTTACATTTTGTTTAGAAAATGGCATGCGCTGTGTGTATAAAAAGCGCCATGAGCCGATGGATTGCCCATACATAATTTGGCACGACCAACATCAAAATTCCTGTTTCCGGGCATCAGGACGGTCTGCGGCGACGGGAAATCGTGCGGCGGCAGTGAGACACAATTTGAGAGCGCACCATTGGCACCAGGCAGATGTGCAGATGGTTGATGGCAGATCTCCAGTTGTACAGGTGGTGTCGTCCAGTAGCTACATTGACAACAGAATATTAGGACAGTGCGCATAAACACATGGCACGCTGCCACACTCAAAGAGGGCAAGCTCGCCTCAGTTTAAGCTACCGTAAAACCTCGTAAACCACATATACATACCAGTTGACTACATACTACATATAAAACAAGTGACTATTCTTTATGAGGACCGAAAATGACGGACACTGGTTGCTTCAGTGGACTCTACTATAATTTAGAATTATGTTGGGCTGAGACTAGGACCCGGGACCAACCAGAAACCCAACTACTCTGCTGTCTAGTGCTGACGGCATCAATATTCCGCAATGAAAATATCATCAAAACCCAACGACGAACTTGAGTCCAATGGTAATGTCCTGTGCACATCGGATTGAGCACGAAACCAGACGGGCGGCGTTACTGGGTGGTTCACTACGTCCGGCCGTTAGCAGGTAGGTGCTCACTGCAAGGTGTAAGTACAGTGATGAATACAAGTTTGTGTAGTCGGGTTCCAGTTTTCAATTTGTGAAATTAAAGATGTGTGTGTGTGCCACATGATGAGCGTTCATAAGAAGCACAACTGGGGATTATCCACACGTATCACAGGTTTAAAAAGGAAGACTATCCAATCATCCAACTTTGCAGGTGTTCTGGTGAACATTTTCACTGACGATGACCTGGTGCATCGCCCGTCCCTGTGAGAATGTGGTCGACTAAAACGAGTGATCAAAAACAGACTCAGCATCGTTACCTGGTGGAGTTGTCGGCTTGAAATACCGTCCGAACTTGTCACTATTCGGCGGCACATTGCTGACCAGCCATTCCATCGAATCGACCGGCGGATTCTCGTTCGTCCAACAGCAAGGGGCTTCGAAATTGCAGCTCAGATCCCAAGCGCTGTTTGCGAACTGATCGGTTCGGTATCCTGTAATCATGCGCAGTTGAAGCCGCAATAGTTCAATGTCAGGCTGCTCTTTCAAGCGTTCTTTGAGACACTTGTACGATAAAACGTTTATGTTTTTGTAGTCATCCCACACCCTTTTCTCTTTTGCTTTTTGTCTTGTTATTTTGTCAGGGCACAGTTATTTATTTACTACGCTATCTCATGTTTGTGTTTCCTGCTGATGCGAATGAAACCGGCTGATTGACTGGACATCATGCGACTCAATATTGATGCTAAAGTTACAGTACCAGCTGCAATTTTTGGCTGATTGGCGGCAAACCCTGCCGCGCCTGCAGGCGCAGGCTCAATACAAAAGATAGCAGTGTGCCGCGCCTGCAGGCTTTGCAGGCTCAGTGTATAAGCGGTCGCATACGAGCCTGCCGCGCCTGCAGGGCGCGGTGGGTACACTGCTGCGCTTGCTTGTCTGTGTGGCATTTAGGTTTCAACATTTTATGGTCTTTCTGCGATATTTGTCCGATTGTTTTTTTTTGTCCGTTCATCATGCCGGTTCGTACTGAATGTGGCATTTCAATTCGAAAGCTGAAACAGAAATTTCGTCAACTACAAATGGTAAACCACGAACGAAATGGCCAGCGAATATCGCATTTTGTGCGCGAAACCATACAAGAAATGCACGACCTTGGGTACAAAAACACACAAGGTCATCCGTCCCGCCCTCAAACTGGTGCCCCTTTGCAGGAGTTGGGGCGAATGAATGTTGATGAGGAAAGTCCACGACAAACAGTGACCTACAAACCCGTTAGTCACCGTCAATTGGTGTGGAATGCAGAGTATAATTGTTATATGAGTCGATAATGCTAGAGCATTTGTGTTTCTAATCTCTCAAAGTTTGATTTTGATCCACCTTCATGGAAAAATGAAACTTATTCCGTCCGATTGCCGCCTTTCCTGACTTTTTAATCACATTTGTAATGTCAGTTTATGGAACTTTTTGTGGACTGAATGCGTTTTATTGCTCATATTCGGCTATTAGTATGAGCTTGTCTGCGCTTTTTGAGTGTTTGGTCACTTTTCGGAACATGAATAAAACCTCAAAAGTGGTTTGTTTGTCAAAAGCAGCGATGTGGATAAAATGTGACTTTGATTACAGTTTTTTTGTTCGTTTTTGCAAGGCATTTGCTCGGACAAGCAGACAAATATCGCAGAAAGACATAAAATGTTGAAACTTAAATGTCACACAAACAAGCAAGCGCAGCAGTGTACCCACCGCGCCTGCCGCGCCTCCGGAGGCGCGGCAGGCGCGGCAGGCTCGTATGCGACCGCTTATGCACTGAGCCTGCAAAGCCTGCAGGCGCGGCACACTGCTATCTTTTGTATTGAGCCTGCGCCTGCATGCGCGGCAGGCTTTGCCGCCAATCAGCCAAAAATTGCAGCTGGTACTGTATGTAGTCTTTATACTGTCATTAATAATAATAATTTGATAGGTACAAGCAACCAGTCAAAAATGCCAGGAAAGGTACGTCGCCGGACACGACTTCAGTTTTCGTGCATGCGCACATAATTTTTCCAACCTTTGTGTTTGACTGCCTCTGCGGCTGTTGCTGCTGTCACAGTCAGCACACACACACATGCACACTGCTGCTTGCACCCGTACACCAATTCTTCAGTTCACTCACATGCATCTCAGTACCTGATGAATCCTCAAAGCAGGCGGACCAAAGGAGCCTAAATGAGCGCGGCCAAATATACAGTAAGCTGCCCTGACGCTGTGCTTTGACAATGTGGATATAAGCCTAAAAACTCATGCTGTGAATGCTTCGATATGCTGGCCCGAAACCAATCAGAAAAGCTTGAGGCCGCAGAAATCCCCTCTTTCAGAAACAACAAAACAGCATTTCTTGCACAAAATGCGAACAATGTATAAAACAAACTTACTGGAGCTGTCGTAAGGCCGAAAGTCGTTGGCTTTGAGTCCCAGTTTCTCTGCAAGAATACAACTTTTTCTGTTCGTTAGGGGTTCAAATGATCGGTCATATTTACAAAGCATTTATCACGCCGCTCAATGACAAAAGAACGGGTTTTGATGGTTTGGGCGGTCAATGTCATGCCCATGGCATTCTACGCTCTGCGCCTGGGTGCGTAAAATGGATTTTGAACCTATATGCCCAATTTACCCAACGCTGCCTGTCGTTCTCGAACTCGTCATTTTGTTTTGAGCTTGCGTGAATACAAAAATATTCCTTCCCAACTTCCGAGCGGGTCCTGCGGTTGTGGTGCTGCTGTGGTGGGTGGTTTCGTCTGAAAGTCAGGCAGTTGGTCGTAATATTCGTACTCCAACTGTGTGCCTTCTGGCAGTGAATTGCCCCTGAAAATGAAGAAATGATAATCAGCAACATCTTTAAATTATCAGTATATGCAAATTAGATGCGCGCCAGTCAAATTCGCAGGACTATACATATACTCAAGTCAATCCCCACCGGTCGTGGCTCTGTTGCCCTCATTCATCTTTCACTGAATTTAAGATGACATGCATGATTCTGTAATCCTTCATTCGCTAACCTCAAATGTCCCGGTTTCTTTCCACCCCAATTCGCGTAGTCGATGATGTTGATGAGCCGATCTCCGCCACCGCCACCACCTCCGCTACCACCACCCGAACCGCCACCGCTGCACGCCAAACCTACAAACAGTATACGGTCCATGTCTGATACAGCTTGGTCTCCACTTTAAATTACATAAGTGTCTTCTTAACCACACTCCTCTGAAGTGAACATTCTTTATAGCCATCGAAAATGCCGATACTGATTATGTTGCCGCAAAGAGTGTCATCATGCATCGTAACCTTGTATCCATTTATAATTTTTCAGTGTCGTACAAATGACAAAGCGCAACAAACCCTTTCACATCTTTTTACCAGGGTGCTCACCGGGGTAGCTATGCGATCACAAGAAAGTCAAAAACTTTATATACAGAGGTTGGTATTGCCATTGTACAACAGTGCTTGCCACTACGCTAGGAAACTAAACAAATCTTTGCAAACAGAAATTTGGCAGAGCAATGTTGAAGCTTACCATAATCACTGACTGATAAAATCAGCAACACGAAAACGTGGATTCTCATAATTAATTCCACAGTAATGAATTCGTTGCTTGTGTTTTATTTTTTTCCTTCGACTATATTTTGATTTTGAATAGACAACTCTTTCGTACGTCAGTTCGGTGAAAAAGTCCGAGGGCGGCTGTTTTATGCATATACAGGGCAGGCAAGAATTTATGTACGATGACGTAAACAATAGTGGAAGAGAAGAAATTGAGCTGCGGTTGTCTCTTTTGGAATTGCAGTCGCTTAACCCGAGTGGACTTGAATGACGCGTGGAAGAATTTGAAACATTTTAATGCCGGACGTAAAGCCTTGTTTAGATTTGGAAACCATATTTGCGTGTTAAATTGAAGTTATGCTCATGCGTACAGCACCAATATTCTGAACACCTCAAAGAGCCACAAACCGACACTTTGAAGTTATCGTACGCCCGTGTTTGACAAGTCGTTTTTTTGTTTTTGAGAAAATTACCCGTTTGATGTTTTGCTGTTTGCGTAAATGTGGAGTCAAGTGCAATGTTTACTGCCTGTTAATTCACACTGCTCGCAATAACACTTACCCAGACAAATATCGTGCAAACTAAAAATTGAGGTGACGTGAATGGAGTGATTTTTTTGAAAACACTGTACGCTTTTGCGTATACAAAAATTGCTGACAAGGACACAGTTGACGCAGTTTAAAAATTTGCCATCCGTTGCTGTAGCACGGTTCTGTTCCAAAACAAGTTGTTCGATGAGAATCAAATCTATGGTGTTCCAATCAATGATTGTCAAACGCTCATGGACGCTACAGTCTTTCACACCCGGTACGCGTTCACTGGCGTTAGCGGCAGGCACATCGGGGTATAGTCCTTGTTCACGGATTGTTTGGAGAGTACACGCAGTAGACTGTGTATCGGGGTATAGTCCTTGTTCACGGATTGTTTGGAGAGTACACGCAGTAGACTGTGTGTGTGTGTGTGTGTGTGTGTGTGTGTGTGTGTGTGTGTGTGTGTGTGTGTGTGTGTGTGTGTGTGTGTGTGTGTGTGTGTGTGTGTGTGTGTGTGTGTGTGTGTGTGTGTGTGTGTGTGTGTGTGTGTGTGTGTGTGTGTGTGTGTGTGTGTGTGTGTGTGTGTGTGTGTGTGTGTGTGTGTGTGTGTGTGTGTGTGTGTGTGTGTGTGTGTGTGTGTGTGTGTGTGTGTGTGTGTGTGTGTGTGTGTGTGTGTGTGTGTGTGTGTGTGTGTGTGTGTGTGTGTGTGTGTGTGTGTGTGTGTGTGTGTGTGTGTGTGTGTGTGTGTGTGTGTGTGTGTGTGTGTGTGTGTGTGTGTGTGTGTGTGTGTGTGTGTGTGTGTGTGTGTGTGTGTGTGTGTGTGTGTGTGTGTGTGTGTGTGTGTGTGTGTGTGTGTGTGTGTGTGTGTGTGTGTGTGTGTGTGTGTGTGTGTGTGTGTGTGTGTGTGTGTGTGTGTGTGTGTGTGTGTGTGTGTGTGTGTGTGTGTGTGTGGTTTCATGGACACGAGGGGTATCATCGAGTGTCTGCGGCTGAATGATGCCTAACACGATTGTTTCTACTGTAAGTATCGAAAACAGCTCGCACACATGACTTAAAATTTGGTAATATGATAACAGTAAGGCTGGTTTCACAGTGCATGCGGGTTGAGGGCTGCGGTTTCCATATGCACCCATACCTGTTCGGGAGTACGGTTTGCTCTGGAAGGTTTGCTTTGCTCTATTAAATTACTTCCTCGAAGCTACGTACAAATTATTTGATGTTTCTTAAGCTGTTTCTTGAGTTCTGCACCACCGAAAACATGAAAATATGTGCTCCCAGGACCATTGCGCCTACGAACAAGCGCTGACGACCCAAACCCACAAAAAACTAGGATCAGTCCTAATTGATAGAATGCGGGTTACGGGCTGATCTGACCCGCAACCCACAACCCGCACGCAGCATTGTGAAAGCAACTTTGCCTGCGGGTTGCGGGCCGATCTGACCCGCAATCCCCATGAAAATTCTGGTACCGTTGTGATCAGCGCGTCGATCTTGACACGCTTGTTACTTTTGATTTCCATACCTGCACTCTGAAACATCACGAGACCACACATTTTCCGCCAACCCACATAAAGTGGTGCGGGTTGATGGTAAATAAGGTCCAGTGAAGTGATGACCGGGGGCGGCGGTTGAAGCTCATGCTTTGGTGAAGAACCCAGGCAAACGAGGCGCATTCCCTGAAATACCAAAATTTAACGTGAAAATGGTATCTAAACGCTTTCACATGCCAAAAACCCTAACCCGCAACTCGCATGCATTGTGAAACCGGCCGAATTGTCAAAGCGGCCTAACGAAAGGATAAGTTGATTTTATCCATTGATATAACACCTCAGTGTGACCGCTTGTTCTTTGATGCAATCAATCAGTTGGGATGCGAGCGCATGCAGATCTCAGTATTACAGCTCGTTTATAAAATCGGCTGACTGTTCATTTATAAAATCGTGTTCGTCAGAAATAAAAAGCAGATACGGTAAAATGGGGTGGTTCACTTCATTGGATTCCTGACACACTGCACGTCTTGTAGAAGTCTCAGTTGAAAAAATCAAACCCGAAAAAAGTGCAAACACTGAAGTCTGAAAATACACTGCACTGTTCTTGTTGTAAACATTTGATTCCAAAAACCAGGGGCGAAAGCACACTGCACGTGTTGTATAAGTTTGAAAATGAAAAAATGCACACCTCACCCACGTTCCAGAGGATAACAAATAAGCATGCTGCTCATACTGCAGTGTACCGCTGTACTGTGGCATAGACAACCATTATTTTCCTTTCATCAGCCTGCATTGATAGTATCTGGATATCTATAGTCTGGATGGCGAGCCGCCTCGAATTCATTGAGGTGGGCCAGTGGTGGACAGAAAATTCTGGGATTTTTTTAACAAATTAACTATTCTTTTTAACGTCACTTAGCAGTAATAGAACGGTACCACATCAACGAAAGTTAGGTTCATACCTCGCCAAATCTCACCAAGAAGCCAATTATGTACGCGTCGCCTTAGGGTAAGAGCAGCCAAAACCACAGACAGCAGAAGTACACATTTTGGCCTACACGGTGAATATCGATCCTCAGGCACAATCTTCATCCCCTCTTTGCGGCATAAAAGATTGCGTGAATCGACCGGCTCGCTGGAAGGTCAGATCGCTCCGTCCTTCCAAGCGTTCCACAATCAATCAACGACCCAAGTCGTCAGTATGAACGGCATGCCCAGTCAACCACCAAAGCGTTAGCCAACTGGCCTTCTGATCTAGTACTTTCACCTCTTCCTTACATCGTCGGATTGACCACGTGACGTTTTCGCACGACGTGCTGGTGGATCATGGGTTCGGAAAAAAGGACGAGACTTCCACCACTGTGACATCGTCATTCCAGTGAGGTATTCAATAGTAGCTTGCTTTTCCTACCAAATCCTTTTATCAACTCATTCCACTTTGATAGGTATTTTCTCACCGGCTCGGTAGAACTAGCACAGCTTTGGGTAGAACTATGTCATCTGAATAAATATCCAAGAAACGTCGTCAGTAACGTATGCCAAGTACATAGACTCGTCTTTTATTGCGTATACTGTAGCTGGCTGCTGACATGACTTGTTTGTCATGGGTCACACCCGTGCTACGACTACCGTATTTTCATTTTTGTGATGTCACAGCCTTAGTCAATATAATGAATTATGTTGCTGATGTGCTGTGTTGCATACAGTATCTTATGCCATTTCAACGTCAAAAGTCGACAAACTGTTTGATTGCACAGCCATGGAAGCGCACTACAGCCCCTGTTGGAAGTAATAACCAGGCCAGAAATTCACAAATTTGTTGTTCAGAAAAAACCAGTGTGACGTTACCTGCGAATAACCTACTTTTTTCGCATTTTTCATAGATCAGTTTCGATATGCGACCAGGCTAATTCGAAACTCAATAACAAAGCCGCGTTTTTTGAAACACGTACGCAACGTTGTGTTACCCGATTTGGTTGCAAACTTTGGTTGGAAGCTGCATATGCCATAACTGAACGCATCTGAAAATGGGACAAGATTGTCGAAATTACACACAACACGCGTCGTAAAGACTGAGTTGCGAGTGATTTGCTTTGTGACGATGTAATGATAACCGTGCGGTTCAAAAACGGTCTCGCGTCTAAGTTGTTAGAACGAAATAAAATTGGTGTCTCGAATTGACAAGATGGACCGCGATGTTGAAAATTTTCTGTAATTTGCTGGAATGGTAATTGGTGCTATTTTCAGCCCCAGTTTTACCAATTATTGTTTACGTCAGTAATTTAATTTTTGGTTTTTCCGCCGATCAAAACCCATATAAACCCGGCAGATATAACAGAAAATTCAGTCGTGTCGCTCGGGTGACTGTGAGTATCACTTGTGTACCCCCTGCCCTTGGGAACTACCGTACCTATACCTGGTCGCCTCGCCATGAACGAGTATGTACGCTGCGCGCTGCTGCTTGTGATCTCCGCCGTCGGTATGTTACATACAGTAATCCGGGTTACGGTAAGCAGAACGATATGCCTCTACCAAGCGGTTCTCCATTAGCTTGGCCAACAAAGCAAAGCTGCGGAAGAGCTACAGTCGGCACTTTCTTCGTGGTGAAGCCTAGACAGTTTCAATCTCCAGTTGACTCCTAGTTTTCTACTATGTACGTGCGCACATTGTGCCACTCTATCTACAGCGAACATCCTTTATAGTGATGAGAAGGTCGGGTCTCAATCGTAAGCAGGTGAGCTGTGCTCAACTGTTACTTGTTGCAGTGTCGGCGCAGAACTGTCATTTCGAGTTGAGCACTGGTGGCGGATGCGGTGGTGGCAACAATGCGAATGATCAATGCAGCAATCAATGTCAGAATGAAGACCCTGACGTGCTGTATGGACAGTGCGAAGACATCGATGGCGATGGACGCGCAAACGAGTGCATCTGCTACACACGTACGTTTACAGTATGGATTATGTTCATGTTTATGTTTACGTTTATGTTTATGTTCATGTTGTTCATGTTTATGCTTCATGCTCGATTGTCTCCGTTCAGCCGGGGCCACTGGAAGCTCCTACTGCGATCCAGCGTACAGGACGTACGGCCACAGCTACTACAGCTCGCAGACGATGTGCGAACACATTCTGGCCAGGCGTGTTCAGGGCGGTTCGCGTCGACGAGACAGCTTGCCGAAATTCGAAGTCCATCAGCGAAACAAGTGCGTCTTGCCGACCTGGACCTGGACCTCGTTTTTCTTTTCAAGTGCACAATACTTGATGCTCCTCACTTTCTTACCGCGTTGTCGCACAGGTGTTTTTACGAATCGAGCGATCAATGTCGAGCCGCATATCCCGGTCAGGTGACACTGCTAGTTTATGGAAAAAATCTAACAATCGATGCGGTCAGAAGCTCGCGACGATATGTTTATGTGAGGCTCTTCAAATTGTGGTCATGTTCATGTGTACGTTTATGTAACGGCAAAGTAACAATTTATCTGGGTTGATCGCAGCTGGACGGCGTACGCATCAACGGTAATCATCGATGGACAGATGGTGATGGACACAGAATTCACGTCACCCGAAGTGCCAGATACTGGTGGTCCAGTAATTGTCCCGATTGTCTCGGTGTCCTTGTCTGGACCGACTTCGGGCTGCAGATCAAAGTTTGGGACTACCGATATCGCTTCGACGTCAGATTTCCCAAAATCAGCAGCTGGGTCGGAAAGGTTGAGCCATGAACGTTTACATTGATTCGAATCAACTGTTTCTGTCTGAACGCAGACCTACCTATTGAACAACTACTATTACTTTTAGGTTGAAGGAGCGCTGGGCTATTTCGACAATGACCTCGACCGTACCAATGACCTACGATTGCCGAATAACCAATTCTACGAGACACCAGGATATCTGAGCGAGGCCGGAGGGGACAATTTCATTTCGCATTGGTTCACAAAAGGCGGAGGCCGAGAGTTAGTAGTCCCAAAATTAAAAGAGTGTCCTTGCAAAAAGCGATCATTTTAACTTGGATCAGTGATATCTTCCAGATGCAAGTCGGCGCGTCCAAAACGCTGCTTGCCGCCGGTGGAGCGCCGAGCCGATGAAATGTGCGAAATTGTGGAGAATCCAGCGTTCAAGGAATGCTTCACTGGACCGTACATGTACTACTTGTTCGAGCAGAGATGGTACATCCAGCGATACGGTCACTATAGCTGGTTCAAACGCAACATCGCGTACTATAAATCGGAACGATTTCAGACATACATGCTCAGTGAGTCGGACAATGAATAAATGAAAAGATATCGAGAGACGAAAGCATCGGAATTCTGTGAATTGCATAATGAAATTTAACCGCTGTTACAGGTAATATGAAACGGTATGCCGAATTCATGACCACGCGATGCAAGGCTGACGTATGCGCAATTGAGAAACCGAATGACGCGGTGGATAATGGCGCCTGTGACACGTTGACCTGGTTTGTGCGATACTGTCGCCAGTGGCGCTCCGGCGCTGAGATCGGCACATGGCGCGCGAACAATTTCTGCCGTTAGTGTGGTTATATGTGTGCACGTTTATGTTTATGTTTATCGATGTGCCATGCGATGCGATTTTCAGCTCTCAACTGCCCGCAAAACGCCGAATACAGCACCTGTGCAGGATGTCAGAAAACGTGCGACGATTTCAGTGTAAGTTTAACCGGAGATGAACTGTACGCATCTAAAACTTTCATTTTTCGTTGGCACATAGTGTCTTGGTAGATATGGTAAGTATACTTGTTTCTTTCTTACCAGGGCAAGTCGGGCAAAGCCAAGGATGCGGACTGTGAATGCAATGAAGGTTGCGAGTGCAAACGTGGTCATGTGCTTAACGTCAAGACCGGCAACTGCGTCAAACGTAGGGATTGCGACTGAGTATAAGTGCGCCCTGAGTATCATAGGATTTTCGTCAGGTATCGAAAAAAATTTAATTTGTTTTGATCATGTATACATAATATCATCTCTTTATTCAACAATTGCCACTTCTTGTTATTCAACCGTTCTCAATGCAAACGCTATTGTACTCCTATTACTGTTGGTATCCTTCAACGGGTGTTTTGTATCTAAAAAGTTAGCAAATTTTGTTGTGACTGATTTTTGTATGCGATAATGTCATTTAAAACTTACGCAGTGTGCTATGTTGCATTCTCTTGTCCACTTCTCATAAAAAATAGTGAACTCCACGTCAGTGAAAGCATTGTCATATTATCGTTTGCACAAAGCACGTCCACAGACACCAACGCACCCAAACTAAGACCTTTATTATTCTTCCTTCGTGACAAACCGGGTCAAGCATGATTAACCTGGGAGGCAATGCAGTCAAATACAACTTTAAATATAAATATGGCAAGTTTGCACTACGAATCGGGAAACTAACAAATATATGCAAAAATTCAGCAAAAACGGCGTGTTTTCAAAACGCAAAGTTCAAACATTATCCATGGTGAGATCAACCTTTAGGGATCAGTCCGATCCGGTCCGCTTTTGCATCATCGGCTAGTTAACCAGTGCGGAATGTAGCGGACAAAAGAAATTGACAGCATATAGCCGGACCGTAACGGACCAATTACCACAGACACCTGCGTAGTTGACTTGAAAAAACATACGAAACAGCTTTTTGCTCATTAAATCTGATGTTGTAGTACAATGAGCCGTGAACATGCCAGTTGCCTAATGTTGTTGTTGGGTATACCTATGTACTGCCCACCACAATACAAATAACGGGTTTTCAAGTTTAGCTGAGTTTGCTCGCTGAGTTATAGAAATATAAAACTGAAAATTTTGAGAGATCAGCCTTGCTGCTCATTTCGGTCCGATGTTGTTCCTCAGTTCCCTAAATCAAGTGAACAGTCAGTCTAAAAAAATCAAGGGACAGGCAGGAGCAAGCAAGTTGATTTCTTCCAACTCTAGAAAACGAATTCAGGTTGAAATCAGTGAAAACAATGAAAATACGTTCACAAAATTTGTGTGTACTACAGAGCTGCGACGGCTCGGCGATTATTTGCTGGTCAACGTTTTTGGGTCGGCACTCTTCTTGCGCATGCGGGGCAACGGCGTTGCATCCAGTCCGAGATCGATGGATTTGGCCGATTCGGATCGTCCCGACACCGACCCCGGGGGTGTGGGGTAGTCGTGCAGCTCGACCTCCTCCGGTATGGTGTGCTTTGGTTTGGTGGCTGCGGGCCGCCTACGGGCCCCCGCAGCCCCGGTGCCCCCGCCCCTGGTTGTTGGTTTTGTGCTCGGTCCGGGGTGTGCGCTGGCTGCAGCGACGGCCGCCGCATGTTTCTCTGCCCTGAGTTCATGCATCGGTCGCGTTAAACGTTCGACCTTCTGCCATTCCTGTTGATAGAGTTCGTAGCGTTTCTGTGCGTCCGCCCTCGTACGTCGACGGCCGACCTCCAGTTTGGACGCTTTGCGCACAGCTGAAATAAACATTATTATGAGCTGATTTTCGCAAAGGCGTTGTCACAATCACACATAAATGACAATTTCGATGACGGTCCGGCGGCGTTGTTGTGCGTTGGTGCAAAATGTTAGCACACATCACACTAATGTGTGTGTGGTTTTAGTGTGGGCAAAATATGGCCTGACTTTTACTACTCAGAGCTCATATATACATATCAGACCTTGATGCTGCCCGACCTGTCACGGAGGTTGTCATCATGAGTGTGCATTTTGTGAACATGGCCAAATAAAACCAAAGGTGGGCAAATTAAACGCGTTAGAATGTTTGTAGTTCGATTACTGCTTTTGTGATTGTGCAATGTAGTGTTGCTAGCCTTGGTCAGAATTCAATTGTTGCGTAATTTGGACATGGACACGTTCACTCACAACTTGCCAAGGACGTGTATACCAAATTGGACAAGATAAAAAACAAAAACTAATATCATGCTAAAAACTTGCTTTGCTAACGTTCGCATGCTGCGCCCACACCATGCGCAAAAAGATGGACGGACATTTTTCTGACAATTTCACGTTCAAAAATCAAAATCGCGCAAAATCACTGCAACCAGTCAAATTAAAGATATCTAAAAACCGAAATGTGGGAACATGCCGCTAGTCCATTCCTCGGGCGCAACTAAGAAGAAAGTCGTGTTGGATGGGATACTTGTGAGCGTGGTTGAGAAATTATGTCGGACTTTCATTTTGGAATTGTGAACTGAATCTCGCAACTGTTTCCTATTTTACACGTGTGTGTGTGTGAAACATCAGCCAATCTGGGTACACACCACATGGGTAGTTAGGACCAACTGCTGATGTTTCACAGGACGTGGTCAAATGAAAACTCGTCAAACCGTTGCCACTGCGGCCCTGGCTCATTGCCAAATGGGCTCTGTTTCGAAATTTGGCCATTTGTCAAACCTCGGCGGGCTTACCATTTTTGTACATTTGCTCAAAATCGTAGTCGCTTGGTATCAACCAGTCTGATTCTGAGTCTCGCTTTGAGCCTGCAAAAACACGCGCAAACACGCAAATACGATTGCTGAACAATTGGGGGATTGAACAAGCGATTTTGCTGGGATATGTTTATATAACTGACGGAAGAACAAATGGACAGTTTACAGTCACGTAGAAGCAGGACAGGTACAGCATTAGGCTCAAAAGAAGCACACAGCCTTTGGTCTCATTCCTTCTCTCAGGGGAGTCACCGAAAACGCCCAAATCTGGAATCTGATATTCTGTGACAAATTTTCCCCATTTTCAGATTTCAGAATTCGGGACATTACCGCGCGCACCCACACCGAGATGTGCAACCCTTGCGATGTGCATGTGTGTTGTAGCTGTGGCGGGCATTTGAATAAAGCTCTATTGACAGGGTGCTACCCCACAACCGGTCGGCACACACATGCATATACGCAATCAGTTGCACCCAGCCTCATGGACTCACACTGCCGAGAGCCAAAAAGCAGCAAACAGGAAGAAAGCTATCGAACAGTGGAAAACTGAAGCTCTACGTTAACCGCGTATCAAACTCGCTGATCGGTCAGGTAAGGTCCCGTCTTGATTTGAAAGATCGAACCTGGCCAGCCCGATCTATAAGTAAGATAAACGACTATCTAAATCTATCTCATTCCTTACCGGGTGGTTCTCGTTCTGTTGACAATAATAAAACGCGATAAGGTCAAGCATAAACGGCATGAAACATCAGGTACATTGCTGCAGCACGCGACACTGCGGTCAGCGCACCCCCACATACAGAGATAAAAGATGCTCAGAACACATGAACAACATTGATCATGGAGTTACGAAATGCCAACGAAACACTTACGTAAACGATTCGGGAATGGTTTGTATTTGGGTTGCGGTGGTTCGGGATCTATGGGTTCATCCGCCGGCGGCTCCGGAGTCGGCGCTTTCGGTGGCTCCGGTTCGGGCTCCGGTGGGATGGGGCTGGGCTCGCGGGGTGGCGTAGGGGCCTGGTGAAGGGAACAGTGGAAGATAGAAGAATTCAAATGGAATTTGGACTCCAGTGCCCGCCATGGGTTCTGAGTTTAGTCCTTCAGTGAAATCCAAACCATTCGGCCTAACAGGAGCATAGAACAACTAGACAGACACCAGCAGAAGTGCAGGAGCACCGGTTTGCTCTGAAATCAAGCACTTCGCGTGGCGGAACTTTGCGGAACCTAACGGTAACTAACAGAATCGATCATGGCAATTGTTAAACCTCGTTAAATGAAACGGTCCACATTCACACAATCTCTATCTCAAGTTCGATAAGTGCAATGCCAAATCTGGTGACACAACAATATCAGACCTTTGGTGTCGGCGGACTCGGACTCCATCCGAACCCGATCAGACGAGGTGACGCGGGTCGTGGCGGACTCGGCTGCCATTGCGATCCGATCACGCGCGGTTCCGGAGCGTCGGGAGAGGACGGATGCCATTTTGCGCCGATCAATCGTGGTTCGGGCGCGTCCGGCGAAGGCGGTTGCCAGTCCCAGCCAACCAGACGGGGTGATGCCGGACCGGGACTCGTCGGTTGCCATTTGGAACTCGAACCCGGCTGGAATTTGCGAGTCCACATTGGTGGTGTTGATGGACAGAAATTGTGTCTTCATGAAATTGCATTGACGCATCCAGCCAGAGCCTATTTATGAATAAGCCGGCCAGCCAAATTCCACAGTTGGGTATTGGTGGGATCACAAGTTTTTTGGCGGGTCGGTTTTTTCACAATCCAGCATGAAATCGTCAGACAACTTGCTTTATGAGCGCAATTAAAAACAGTGCCAATATGCCGGCGGATGATCCAAAGTATTCAAGATATATAAGAAGCGGTGAACGTTTCTGTGCGTTGCACCAGTCATAAATAAACTCCAACACAGGATAGGCTCAATCTCCCGCTGGCAGCTACCAACCAGTCGCGGTTCGGGCGGTGCTGGCGGGCTGGGTGCCCAATCGTGATGCAGAATTCGGGGCGTGGCCACAGCCGGGGGACTCGGTGACCATTCGTCACCAATCAGTTCCGGTTCGGATTCGGAATCGCTGATGGGCGACTCGAACGACACGCTGTCGACGGGACTGCGCGGTTCGGGCGTAACGCTACCTGCAAGTGGGAGACTGTGCTGCACCTCAACATACCGAGCGTGCTGTAGAAACTTGGGCAAAGGAATAAATTAACGCGTCAGGTAGCACGACACGATGTTAGCAATCAGCGTCAAATGGGTTCAAATTAGCTCTGTAACACTGTACACAGTCGTGGGAACACACTGAACGGGCGGTAACAGCTTGAGTAGTAACAATTTGACCACAACAAATACTGTCGGCGTGTTAGTTAGGCTTGCGGACAAATGACCGATGGTAGTATCCAAAGGTCATTTTTAACATGATAGTACCTACATATGTATATCATATTACCGGACGGATGTTGTTCCTCGGGAATGTCGGCCAACATACTGAACGGTGCGCAGGTGAACAAATTTCCAGAGTCACGACGGTTCTCTTTGTCTGATGAATCACCGCTACCTTCGTTGCCTGAGTGGTCAAGAAGGGTTGAGGTGTTAGTTTGATTTGGGATTGTTGTCTCGTCGGGATCACTTAAACTCTGATGAAGTTCAACCATGTTCACATAGCTGATTCACGGCGCAAAATTCCGCTTTAGCGACTTATTGAAACATCACTCAACCTGATTTATAGTCACTATCACCCATATCTTCGTCACTCGGTGGTGCGCTGCCCGGCGGTGGCGGGGGCGGCGGGTCGCGTCCCCCTTGATCGGTGTCCGAATCGATGAAACGAATGCGATCTGAATTTGCAAAGTTTTTCAAAAAGCTTTTTTGACAGATGCAAACATTGGTATCAAACTTGATAGACACTAGACATGATTATACTTGGATCCTTTTTCGGTTGGAGCAGTGCCTCCTCCTCTTCCGGCAGCGTGAAGCCGGCTTCTTCAGCGACGGCCGATTCCACAACTCTGTAATGGTTTTCTGTGTTTCAATTTTGGAAAGCAGAAAATGACTTTCACGTTTCTGATAATTTTTAAATTTTCTTAAATTCATTTGCGCACCTGTTCAGGTCCAGATGTTGTATGCAGTCGAGATCGACGCCCGCCTGTCGACCAACGGCACGTACCAAATGGTTGACTGATATCCTGGAACGAATTTGGAGCTATTGTGCATAAACTGCAGTTGACTGGATCATCTTCAAGTGGAAAGTAGTTTAATTAGCTCAAGAAAAGGACAACCAACTTTTCGCCGCCGACCCAGATTTTGACATTTGAGACGTTGATCTTGCGTCCGAAATAGTGCAGCTTGCGCAGATAGTTGCTACCGGCCTCGATGGCCACCGTGGTGATGGCGAGACCCACGCACGCGTACAACAGTTTGACTGGCACGAATAACGTGCTGTGAGCGAGGAATTAAGTTTTTGAGGTACGTTTTGCGAACGAGGACGATTTAAATGAGAAAACTTTTAGAATGAGACTCACTTTCCACCAACGATCAAGCTGAAGTCGACGGCCGTCACCGACATTACATTGGTGTAGACAGAGGTGATGAAATCAATCTGGAATGGGTGAATCATTCTTCAAGATTTGATGGATGGATAACGCTAGTGTCATGTATTATTTCCAACGCTGTCACTCAAGGTTGCCTTGAATCTTTGGTTGACAATCAGAATTGACTACACACCAGTTAGCCAAATGTGACGTGACAAAGTTGTCCAAACCTGTTCAATGAGTGGCATCATCAACGCGCCGATCATCACGTACGACAGGAACACGAACAACACGACCAACCCGGTCGGCTCGGCTTCTTCGTCTTCGTCGTCGTCTTCGTCCATTGACGTCATTGATGTACCTACACAAACCGGGGTTGACCAGTGTATTAGTGGGGCACGTTATGACCAGCGTAAAAGTGTCAATAATTGGGTCATTTCAACTTTGGTGGATGCCGGACGCCGACGCTGCATTCACGCACGAAACAGAGTTTGGCAATTTTTGCGCAAACAGGATTTTGCAATGCAGTTCAAGCACAACAGTTTTGAACTGCAAAAAATTGTTATTTATTAGATGTAGGGTACATAAATGCTTCAATTGCATCACAAAATCGGGTCAGCATGATCCAGTATGATTGATAAGATCAAAACTGTCATAGATCAGAGCAAGAAAGCGCCGGGTCTGAACTTTCGGGTCGGAAATGTCGCGCAAATTACAACTATAGCCCACCCTTTTGCGCCGCATGAAGCCCGGCCTCCTCACTGTCCGAGTGTCTGGCCACTTTGCGTTGCTTCCTTCTGCGTCGACACCACAGGTACAGTTTGCAGGCCAGATGACTCAAATGTTTGCCCATGTTGGCCAGGATTAGCATCGTTAACGGAATGCCGATTACGGCAAAAAATATGCAGAAGATGCGGCCGGTCGTTGTCTTGGGCGCTAGTTTGCCGTAACCTGAATAATGTGTGTGTGTGAGGTATTTTGGTGGGTTCGGCCCGGTTGGGATCTTATGGTTCACAGTGAAGTTCAAGAGCCAAGCAGTTCGGAGGGTAAAGTAAGGTTGGTATGAGGAAATCAGGCTCAGCAAGCAGTCTGACCCTCAAGCCTGCCCTTCGTTCTATGAGAGAACAGAGATCACGTTCTGGCGCGCTGATTAAATGCAAACTAGGTAATCAGTGCGTGAGACATTGCTCAGTGTTCCCTCGTAGAACGAGGGGAATGAACCACTCCAACTAGTACAGAATTGCGGCTGGCCAGAAATTTTGGGGCTGAAAAGAGCGCAGACCTGCATACATTCAGGCCTCAAAGGTGAACCGAACCAACCGACAGTGGTCATGACGGTGAACGAAAACGCCACTGCATTCAAATACGACCATTCGTCCCAGGGTAGCAGATCGAGTGTGCAGTTGCGCATGATGAAATTGGCCGCCAATTGATAGTTGTCTAGTTGAGGGGGTGGCGCCTCGGTCGTATAGTCGTAGTAGGCGGGCGTAGTCGTTGGCCCAGCGTCGTGTGAGTGGGGGTCGTAATCACTGCAATAGCGCGAAGTGCACAATAACTTCTTGCGACAAAAGCACGATCAGAGCATAAGGAGCAGGTTATGATGTTAAGATGGGCCTTAATAATGATTAAACTGCAGAGGGATTAGTACCCGTCACACCTGTCATCCTTTAGGCCACTCATATTCTGTCGCCATTCGCGCAGAAACGCCGCGGCGCACTCGCGTATCGCGTATTTGTGACTGGCGATCTCCTCGTTTCTTGTATCGGACTAAAATCAACGAGTATCGTTAATTTTTGTGCGCCTTTTGACACAACATTTTTTTTTCCATGAAAATAGAATATTGGCAAAAAAGATGATGCCGCAAACCTCCAACAGCTGGAATATCAGTGCGCCGCAAAACGTGTAGCACGCCACCGTGGTCACCAGACTTAGATTGAGCAGCACCGCTTTGGATTTCTGAAAAATTTCTTCACTTGTTTTCACGCGGTCAGTGAGATCCAGGCTCGATAAGCTTTCTCAAAATTTCGATCCGTGTCCCGGAAAGCAGCTGGAGGATTAATTAACTACGCTGGACTATACCTTCACCTAACGCTGAATAATCACGAAACGCAATGACAAATGGGCGGAATTCAAAAGGCTCGTAAGTTGGTCACACCCTGGTCGCTGAATTGAACGCATAACAGTTGGTCGTACACCTCTATTTTTCAATTTCAGTGACGGGTGAACTCTGCGACTGGTTTGTCGTAAGAAAGACATGGACATACAGTACACCCAAAGCGTTGGTGCTGACATCTATAGGTACGACCAACCGATACGTAGTCAGCGTAAGGAGCTATACTTTGACGACGAATCTACGACTAGCGTTACGACTAAGCTAGTTTGCCTTCTTGAATTCCACACAATGTAGCAGACAAATGACCTGTTTGATTTTTGCCACACGCAGTGCTGTGGTCAAACTTGTCATTCATCAGTCGTCGTGGTCATTACGATTTGTGAACCTATAGCTCACTGCAACCCACCAGTCTACGAGTCTATGCCTACAGCACTACAACTAAAAGCCAAAGCAAGCAAGCCACAACAGCCAGCTGTGAGGATGGTGCATCACCGTAACCAATCGCAGACACGGCCAACGGCGGACGAGCGAACTCGTGCTCGCATCACTCTTGTCACTCGTTCTTCGCTGCTCTTCCACAATGTTGTTCGCGCCCTCGACTATCGTCACCGACTTAGTGTTGTTGTTGTTGGTTTCGTGTTGTTGTTGTTGTTGATGTTGTTTAGTCGAGTCGGTCGACAGTTTCTGCCGCAGTTTTCTTGTCGTTGCACCGGCCAACATCTTGCTGTTCTCAACTGCTTCTGTTACTGCTGTTGACTCTTTACTCTTGCGACGCTCTTGCGAGTGACCACCACCACCACTGGCACTACTCGTTCTGCGTGAAGAGGGACAAGAGTGGTCAGCAATGATCGGCTCACGCGCCGACGATGGCGTCGTTTGGGGGAAAAGGGGCATTTTTCTGGTATTTTGGAATTTAGGACTGGGGCTTTTTGTGATCTTTGAGATCAGGATAGGATATTAAGGTTCGTGGAGCACATGACACATTTTTGGGATGTACACATCTTTCAGATAACTACAGAAGCCACAGATTGGTATCAAACCGACCTTGTATGGCATTAATTTATCAATGACGTGTTCACTTGGAATATGTGCTTCATTTTTGTGCTCAAGGCTGTGAAACTGCTACGGAGGACGCACAAAGTTAATCATCATGCTTGCTTACACATTTGGTGTGGCAAGGAATGTTTCGCGCTAAGTGCGTGGTTCTTCCCAACAGATTTGACCCTGTCACGCACGCGCCATAATACTCAAAGATGTTCTTCTGTGCTGCTGTTTCTTGGTCAAAGGAGGTAAAGGCGACGAAAAAAAGGTACATTATCTTACAGTGCGTGTAAGTGTTGAAAAATTATCAGGCAGGCAAACGCTGTTTCGTCACACCGACGTCAAAAGCAAACCCCATGGGTAGCGCAGGGCTTCAGGTCCCATCCTCAAGCACGAAACCAATCATATAAACTGAAGTCTCGCAAGTTTCGTGCCTTCATTGTTTCCTATTTTCTATCGCTGTTATTTCCATCCAGTCCTTTGATGTCGAAACTACACCCGAGGTTGCCAAACGTCACCAGCGAATTACCGTAAACTTTTGCATGGGTAAGTAGCTGCTAAACTGGATTTCTCATGGCGTTTAGAGCGACAGCAACAAGCTCGAAAGAGTACACACCGTCTATGATAGGCAATCAACAATGTCAAAAACTTGGTTTGATGATGAAAATATGCTCTCATGCTCGGTTTAGTCATTCATTGAGACCCAGACGCGATCAACCCACACAGGGTGCCGGCGATTTGTCACATACGTACATATGCGGCTGGTCTACGCATACATGGACCAACACAGCTGACGTAAAGTCATATCGTAAAACACCGTGGGTTTAGAGCTTCGCTAACCGCTAACGGAGTGTTCATGAACACTTTAAAGTACATTAAGTGTTTATATAGACAGGACGAGTGATCACAAGCAACCCGTGTGGTCTCCAGGTACATACTTGGTGTTAGTTTGACCCCTTGATTGGACCCGGCCCAAGATTGAGCTGAGATTGTTCTAGAACTGGGCAGAGTTCCCACGCCGCATTTAAGCATTTTTGGCAGCAAAACGAGGCGACAACTTCGAGAAATCAGCTCATAAATACAACTGGGGACAGCACCCTTTGAGCCTCCAACAATTTGAAAAGGCAGCCACCATGTCAAGCTACAAATGCATGTGTAGTCGCAGCAGCCTGGGTCTGCGCGATCAAACTAACGCTTTCACCCTTGTGCTTACATTACAAATGAGACACCGGCTCCGAAAACAAAAGACGATAGCAAAGTTTATTAAACTATTCCGGTCACCAATACAAATGGACTGGGTATTGTACCGTCTTTGAAATTCGTTTGATACGACAAAGTCGGGTGCCATATGCGCACTCAGTCGGTTTGATACCAAACTCTGGCGGGAATCGTGAAAAGCGCATTCTGGGATAAAACTTATCGGCGGGTGTCCGTCCAGAGAGAGGTGGAGAGCTACTGTACCAGGCCATGGTCAAAAGTGTATGTGGCCAAATTGCTTCTTGCATATCATAAAATGGCTGTTCCGGTTTTGCGACAAAAAAATTGGTGGATCATAAAATAACTTTTGGGCGGATAGGAAGAATGACATGGATCCGGAACCGCCAATGTGTTTTTGGCTTAGCCGCATATTAGAATCCAACGCAAATGCGCGGCTGCATGAGCCTACACCAATTGGTGCACGGAAGATATAAAGGAATTATGGAAAGGCAAGTGCGCCATCCGCAACAAAAGTTATACGTCCACGTGATCTGGGAACGAGGTGTGTTACCAAAACAGTTACTGGCCCCGCGAATAGACGAAAGACCAGTTTTTGCATTATACAGTACATATCGTGTAGGCATAACATGAACCAGCTGGACATGCGCCTATTGGCGCCATACGCTCAGGCACATGTGGAATCGCGAAAAAAGCTCGGCCGTGGGTCTTTTAGAGCCGAATCGATCCTTGCAATTAAAAAGTTATACAGGACTTGAGAGACAGATACATAATATGGAAACAGGCGTCCTGCGAATGAAATCTTTCGGCTGTGCTGGAACATCACATGCCTGGGACTTGATGGTTTATTTCTTGAAATAGCGACGCTTAGTTAGGGTGCTTATGTGCATCTGACAGCTTGTCCCGTGCACTGACACCACGCTGTTTGTGATTGCTTGTTTTATGGTTTGGTCTGAGACTGGTTTCCTTCTACATATAGCATTGCATAGCGCATATGTAGAATTGCTGTATATTATTACCGGTTTATCATTTATCTTCTTACATACGTGCCGTGTGTGTTATAATGCATACTTTCTTGAAGTTATAGTACACAGGTCAAAATCTAAAGCCTCGTTACTTTGCAGTCTCACACCTGAAAGGCAGGGAAGCTAAACACGGCTACCACCGATAGGCTTAGTCCTTAGCCCTTAGTTCAGGGTCAGGCTCGAATCCGAACTTAGCCTTGAAAGTCACTGCTTTTGGATGTAATAAAAGAAAATATGCACAAAACCGAATGCATTGGAACCATAATAAACCAGAGTGAACATAATTCCGTCTTCTTGCAGGTCGGCCGGTGTAATGATAATGGTTAGATCCATTACCATACCGGGAGATGAGATGAAGGATACGGAAAAGTAACCGAAAATTGAAAGTAAAAATCATAATGGCAAGAACTGCATTTACATACAGTATGTGCATACAACGTACAATGTAACGTAATACATTACAAAAAGTGGGCAGTTGTACTGTACTGATTGTGCTTGAAAAAGACGAGCTTCGCGTAACGCTGTAAAACATAATTCAAATGCAGGGGTGGGTGATGATTAATGGATTCAATCTCGATGGTATACCCAAAAGTGAACGGGAATATACACGTTGCGCTTATGTATGTAACACAGGAGACTGTGCCGCAAACCTCTATACCCTCTCGAAGAAGCCTGAAGGGGGCCTATAGTTCGGAAATGATTTCGAATTTGCCTCCATCCGTATATTGCCTGTGCCCGGTACGAATACCTGTATTTTACTAAATTCTGAATCAGGAGCCGCGCACATGCATGAGGAACCCGGGGAAGGGGAGCTTTTTGATAGCCTCCGGTACCACGCGCAAACCACCGCGTGCTGAATTCTATCGCAGTTTCAAACAGCACGGTTAAAGATTTTTTCAGCCAAAGGTGTCTTAAATCGTGCCCCGATTTGGTTTATAGGCAACCCCTATGCCCCCACAGTCCTTCAAGACGCTCTCCGGACCTTTGCCATATTGCGAGATACCACGAAACATCTGCTGTTTTCTACATTGGAAAAGAGCCGACGAATGCTTCCCCATTCACTCGCCCGTCATGCGGATACGAAACACATGCATGCTGCTGTAACTATACACAACAGGACAGCACAGCACAGGAACAAAAAAAAGAGAAAAACCCAAGACAACACCATGCAAATCATTCAAAAAAACCTTTTTAGAACATGCCAATTGCTCGTAAATCGTCTTTCCCTCTTCTTGCTTCTTCTCTTCCTCTTTTCGTTTTTCGTTTTGTTGCTGAATTTTCTGCGACACAATTCGTTTCTCTGCCGCGCATTTCTCCACCGTGAATATACCAACGGCATTGGTATTGTTGTTGTTCGAGTCTCCGCCCGGTCCCGGCCGGGTGGTGTTCATTGGTTAAATACAGCGCCAGCCGGGCTCAGACCGGTACTACTTTTTTGGATAATTATTACTGAGCAAGGGATAAAGTGTGATGATGGTTATACCCGCAAAACACATTGAATACACGCAAGCAAACCAACATTTTACATGAGAAAATTCTTTTGTAGTGATATGGGCGAGGAGTGATTCTATCAATTTCAAAGTTTCTGATCGGTATGACCCTAGGTAATGTTACCCAGCTATTTTTTGCCTATGTTACTGACATCACGGCTCTTCGGAGAGCTGAAAACCCAGGATTTGCATTGCTGTACGTACATTGGTGTTCTACATAGACAGACATTTATACGGGATCAGTCAAAAAAGCAGCATGTGTTTGAGACAGAAGGGGTCTCAGTGGTCAAAGAGCAGTGAGTTCGCAGGCCAGAAAAACATAGTGCCATGCCAATCAAACAAAAATTCTGAGACGAACTCGCAACAGTGTACTTGTTGTTGCCAAAAATATGGCAGACCAATCTCAGCGTTCAGTCACAGCGCTCTAGTGCCAAAATTCGAAACGCTACTTCTCAAACATTGAAGTTTCTTTGACTTTGACATCAAAATGACCACCATGCTCAAGGCACTGAAGAATGATGAAGGCACTGAAGTTTACCCGAGTTCACCCTACAGCAGTGGCGGATTCAGCTTTCGGCCAAGGGGGAGGCCAAATCCTAAAAGTCATTTTTATCCAGCGCATGCTTCAGTTTTCAAAAATCGTTTTAATAGTGAAATCCGGCTATTAGGCGTCCTTTTTTCTTCTTTTCTACGAAATGGTGGGCCCCTTGAGGGGCCACTTTGACCAAGGGGGCCATGCTCCTGTGGCTTCCTTGGATCCGCTGGTGCCATACAGTACAGCTTGTAATCGTAATGTCAGTCAAGTTGGTCAATCGAATATGTTTTGCTCCACGAATACAATGAGGTGAAGTGAACAATCGGGTTTCACCATTTGACATCGTTTAGCCGAGTACGAAACGAATTCCATTCTCATTCCATGTTAACTACCTAGGCTTCTCAGTAACAGGCTCGTGGAAAATGTTAGTCAACCCCCTTACGTTTGCCAGTTTGACTGACAGGTTTGACGGACCATAATTACTGACGTCGCAATCATATCACGGCTGGTTTCGTAAACCACCGCATGACAGTGTTTGGTATTATCCTTACATACCCCACATAGGGTGATATTTTCGAAACGGTGTAAAGGTCAGTTGGGTGTAAAGGTCGGTGGAAAACTCGGTCGACAGCTCAGTGTGATAGGCCTCGGTGTAAAAACTTGAAACATTCCACGTTAATAACAGGCAATGTTTCACGTTTACACCGAGCTACGCCGACCGAGCTTTCGACCGAACTTTACACCGACCTTTACGCCCAACTGACCTACACCGTTTCGAAAATTCCACCCATACTACAAGAACAAGTTACTCAGGATGTTCTTCTACCAAAAAGTTCTCAAGGTGTGCCACCTACGCAACAAGCATACACAAATCAGATGTCAGCTGACGACAGAGCTGGAGCATTATACGAAATAAGAAAAGAGACTACTGGCCAAAAATGTAACTCTGTTGGTATCCGTTCCAATACTCCTGCTGGGGCCACACACATCTGGGCAGGTCAAACTTAGAATATTAGTGCATGTCCCAAACACCAACTGAAACGATTTATTTCCAGCAAGTGAAGTACGTGTCTTTTTATCCCGAAAGCTGCGTAACTGCTGCAACACTGCTCTTTCTGGCACCAATATTCTAAATTTACCTGAAAAGTACCATGAACCCAGCACAAAACGTATTAGTGACCCACAGACAAGCACATGGGGCGAGCTGAAAAAAACATCTGGGTATCGGTATCTCACAACATTGAAATGAGTGCCTGTCTCATTTCCGTTCTCAACACTTAACCGCGTCATGCGATTATTTAAAGGCATGGCAATGATTTCATTATTGTCTGAGTCACCAGTAAAGGCAGAACTGAACTTTGCGCGTACATATTTCGGAGCTGAGCATGCACAATTGCTTAGAATGCTCAGATATGCAATAGTTCTCACGTATCTCACGCGGGAACATATGTGGATTACGAAACATCAGCGAAACATTTCAAACACTTTTGGGTAACAAGTAGAAATTAGAACAAAATTACGATTTCAAAAAAAGGGTGCCGATAAAGGCGTTTAAACGGCGGCGCACGCTTAGAAACTCAGGCCCCACACTTGATTTTCAGGGCATGAAATTCTTGAGATCAAATCAAATGGTCGGAGCACTTGATTTTGCTGTTTATTATTCTGGCTCGTTCATTCGTGGCACAGAGAATGGAACCAAGGTTTCTGAGCTTCACCCGCGCCAATCTCAAGTGAAATTTGTTCGTTTGTAAGCAAGAGAACAAACAATCCCGTTGAATTATTTACGGTCAGCTCAGCCTGTCAGCACTTTCTTATTCCGGTGCCAACCATTTGCGACCCGAAATTTGCTTTCAGTTCAAAACGACAGTCGAATTCAACATGTTGCATGCTCGGTGTAGCGCTTGGCTAGGGTGTTGACGACAAAAATTGATTTATGTCCTAATTCGTAAAAATGTGTTATTTTTTGGTGACCTTGTAGATAAAGTGTGGGAAATCCGGGGTTGTTGACGATAGACATGTATAGATGAAATTGTTTGGTCAAAGTTTTCCCATGTGCCATACAAGCACTGCATAGGTACAACAATGCTTGCACTTTTGCCTTTTGAAAGTCTGCGCCAAAGCCATGCTGCGCGCCAGAAGAAGTTCGAAACGGGCTCAAAGCGCATTTTGGACCATAACATTCGATCCCACAAAATTCCAAACATGGGTCCTAAACAGCGGGACCCAAATGACTCCGGCAGTAGCATGCACGTTTTGCGTCTTTATCTTTTGCTATTCAAGACAACCGATGAGAGATGAAAAAAATCTACCGCCAACGTGGCTTGGTAGCTCGGATAATCATATGTTTCAGTTGCGCAATGTTGTGTCTGTGGTTGTGGGCGAGACAGTTCATACTGTTTCGTTGCTTCACAAAAATAATCATGCACAGATTGTAACATACCTACATACAGTCGACCGTCTTTGTAGTAACCGACAGTGAGCCTCAATTTGCCGTTAATGGCGCATTATCTAAACTATAACTGTACCGTTGATAGGTGGGTATTATACTCACTGGGAAGGACTTGTGGTTTTTCCACAAGTCTTTACGTGGTTTTTTAACAAGTCATTTGTAAAACTGGAGCCACTTAAAGACTTGTAAAATTAAGCAAAAGACTTGTGGTTTATAACACAGCGGTATAGCAGTCCCAAAACCACAATTAACTTGTGGTTTTTACAAACTACTTGTGATTTCTTCTGTCGTTTACAAGTTACTTGTAAATGTTTCAAACATTTTAATCTCGGTTCGTGCACTTTTTATTTCCCTTTATTCTCCTTCACACAGCAAGATCATACAAAAAAACAAGATATAAATTTGAGATATAGAAGTAAAAACGCGAAATATGAAGTAAAAGCTGTCAAATGGCACACGCGTACCAAAATACTGGACTAAAAGGCAAAGCAATTTTGCTCAAACAGCATGAAGACAAAGCAGAGTTTGGTTTGAATTGAAAATTTTTACGTATTTATTTCACTCAAATCACAAACCGATACGATGGCGACCGTTATGTAGTGCACAGCACCGCTGGGTGCGGTTCGATAGGCGTATAGCTCTTGCACAGCTGGGTTGATATAGCGCAGGATAGACTGAAAGAGTGAAATGTCAAGTGAGGTTAAAGGGTATATAATTCAGTTTCAGCATCACATGTCAAAAGGCAAATGATGTGTATGATAGGCGGAGTTGTTTGCTTTACGTTGGCAACTCATTGAAAAATTTGATCGGCACGAAAACTCACTTGAAAAATTGGCGCTGAGAACTCGGTCCAGGCATTTTCCGTGAATGGGCCGGGCCCGGCCTTTTTTCATTTAATGAGCAACAGAACGAGCGTTTGGAAGTACGAATTGGATGTCGTCTGAAAGCGTTCCATTTCGATTTCGAAACGGATGCGACGCAGAATAAAAAGTAAAAATTTTAGCAATTGAAAACCAACCATAATCGAAGTCCTCAAACTTCGCTGTTGAAATTGAGGCTTCCAAATAGATTTTCAAATGCGTAGTTCCATTGAACTGCTTTCGGCATAACAAACATCGTACGCAGTATGAAAACACCAAATACAGCAAAGCGTTAACTTGAAAATTATCCAGTTTGGCGATTCTCAGCCAACAAAAATGTTTCATTGCAATTCCCGCTTTTTTTGGCAGAACCACAAGTGATTTGTTGTTTTGTTACAAATAACTTGTGGTTTTTACAAGTGTTTTGTGATTAATCGATAAAACCACAAGACTTTTATTCAAATACCGCAAGTAATTTGTGGTTTCGTCATAACCACAAATCTACTTGTGGTTTTAAAACCACAAGTCCTTCCCAGTGAGTAGTTCTTCAGACCTGCTAGTAAAAACCGCAGATCTCGATCGCGTCACTATGAATACGGTAAGAGGTAGTTTTCTGATTTCGTGATGCGAGTAGATGAATGAACCTTGTTCGGCAAACTCCAAAATGTCTTTATCAAGCCGATATTGCAGGCGTTGGACTGTCTTTGATGAAATGATATTCGAACTGAATGTTAGTGGAGGACATTTTGGCGTAGTATACCAACAGGATCTTTGCGGATCGTGCCGTATGGGCAACAGAAGTTATGCAGGGTGTTCTGACCTGATCCTCGGCCGATCTCCATGAAGGCCCAAAGTTGGGTGCTTCATTCTCAGCTGACTACGGTAGCACAGTCCTAAGCGCATACTGTTCGGATTGTCAGAGTTTTGGTGATTTTTAGCGTTAAAGGGTTTAGGCGTGGGTCCAACCCACCAACAAACGTATGCGGCACTTGAACTATGCCTGGTTTTGACATCGGCTGTTTGTCATGCCACACAAGTTATATAGCTGCCAACTAAGCCAGCCGAGATCCCGCCTGGGAGTAACGCCGCGTTTATGCTATCGAAACTTTTTTAAGTGGACCACAGAGAGACCAGATATACCTAAATTTTCTTTCCATATGCGGATTTGTGCATTTGTTTGCACGCAGTTTGCATTTTGCAATGACCCCAGTGGATAGCGTTAACGCAAAAACAAGATAAGAACATGAAACATAATGCTGCGTCGTGCTCCAAAACCAAAAAGGGAAGCATTACGTATGCAGAAACCATATTGTTGGTGGTCCTGGCCCAGTGAAGCTGGGGGAATTTTTTCGTCATCTGTTCACTACAAGACATGCAATTTCGTGCACTCGCCTTGCAGGAACAGGCAAAATTTGGATCAGAATATTGGTGCCGCTCATGTGACCAATGAAACCTTGTGGGATACACAAAAGCTCAACATCAATATCATTCCATATCGGCATGTTTACGCGCACGGTACTAATAATCTGAATGTACAGTATAGAAACGAATAGAAACGAAATTGCAACAAACATGTGCGAACAGCCCGAAGCCCGACCTTTATATCCGAACGGGAGTGCATCACAAAAAAAAAACAAAATTTGTCCACTGGCATCAAATTTGCTGATTGGTCCGGTCCGGAGTTTGTTTCTCAAACACTCACCCACCTGTCAAATGGTGTTTATTTGGGTTCGGTGCAGTCTACGATCTTTATAGTGACCGCGATCAGGTCGTGGAATCTTTCGTCTCTGCAACGATTATTCCACGAAGACTGGGTAAGGCTGCCTTCACAATGCATGCGCGTTTGCGCGTTTGCGCATTTGCGCACGAAACTGACGCGCATTTGTGTTCACAATGCATTTGCGCGTTTGCGCATCTGCGCGTTTGCGCGCCGAGCTCGTGCGCATGCGCAAACGCGCACGCGCATTTGTGTTCACAATGCATTTGCGCGTTTGCGCGTCTGCGCGTTTTTGACGCGCAAACGCGCAAAAATACGATTAGGATTGGTTCTAATTTTGCGTGCGCGTTTGGCTTGCCCGAGCTGCCTGAAGCTAAAAAACATTATTATTTCAACAAATTATATTTTAAGAACGATATGGCCACCTGTTACGATCCTTTTACGTTTGTTGTTTTATCACTCAGCCATTGTTTATGTTTCATTTCAAAAGTCATTCTTTCACAGGAAACAAAATGTCGAAAATTGTATTTTTCACAACTAGTCGTGTTTGTTTCTTGTTCGTATGCTTTTCTTTGAACAATTTCAATGGAATCGGGTGGAGGGTTCAACTTTTGTTCTGTTTGATAGTAATTTTACGTATTTTCTATCATTCGTTGCCAAAAAATATTCCGCAATCTCACGTTTTCCTTTTAAAAATTACATCATTGGACAGCAAAGGTGCATGCTCATCAACAGACTATGAGCTCAATCACCCGCCGGACGCATGCTAGCCCGATACGAATATGAAAATGCAAAAAACAACTGTTCCAAATTTCATGCACACGCTATTCTAATCTGATGCGCAAACGCGCATGTCCATTGTGAACACAGATGCGCACTGCGCGTTTGCGCATTTGCGCGTTTGCGCATGCGCGTTTGCGCGTGCGCGTTTGCGCATGAAATTTGCATTGTGAACACCAATGCGCGTCAAAAATGTGACGCGCAAACGCGCATGCGCAAACGCGCAAATGCGCAAACGCGCAAACGCGCATGCATTGTGAAGGCAGCCTAAGCGAGTGTTAGTTTGCTTTTTGACAGCAGACGACGTTGTATAATAACGGTGAGCGCATGGTATGTATATTCCAAAACCTTTTGTGAACAAAAAATGCTTTCTTCGACTGGGATTCAAACCCAAGTCCTCCGCCCAACCGGGGGCCGTTGCTTTACCACTGAGTGGGCAAGAGTTGGATGCAAAGTTCGTGGTCGTAACATATGTACATACATACGCAATTGTGTTTGCCGTTTGCCAAACTGATGCAGAGGTTTCACCACATATGTAGCGCATCACTCGCTACAAAGAGTGTCCCGGACCAATCCGATCTCCAACTTTGACTCCCTCTAAACAGAAGGCGGGGGGCCAATGCGTGTGATTCTCAGTGCGAGCGGACCGAGTCTGTGGTTGAAAGACGCAATGAGGCTTGTTGATGAATTACCTCTGCCACCTTCTAAGTCACACACGTGCGCACTCATGTACCGACACCGACACCCTGCACAATGACACCAACGCACGGGTGTGAGACTTTGGGGTGTCACTTGGACTGCTATCGTAGTGAGAAGGAACTCGGGTAATGTAATGCCGAACAGCAGGTACATAAAGTTTTTCTATGGCGACTCATGAGCCGCCATTTTTAGTAACTGTACAGAATAGTCGCTATACAGACCTTCTATGTAGTTAGCTTGGTAGTAGCGGCCCGCGAAAACCGAGGGCCCTGCGGAGCCCGCGGGCGGTGACCTCAGTATAACACACGCGGTCCGCACAGCCCGCGGGTCGCGACCAACTTTGTACCGAAAAGAACATGCTCTAAATTACAAAGAATTTCACAAAAAAGAGAGTTTCGTGTATCAAACATATTTGTGAGGGCCCTGGAGAGGCCAGACCGCATGCCCACCCACCCATCACCCACATGCTAAGTGTGCCATAAATGACCAAGAAATGGTGCCCACAGTGGCCACAGCTACAGGTGTGTACTTCGTTTCCGGTTCTGTGAATAATGGTGAGGTACGTGCTTGGCTCAAACTGAGCTGGCGGGCTTTCCTTGCACACATCCCGTGAAACATCATAGAATCACTGTCATTGCCAGTTCGCCGTCAGCAAGAAATGCGGTGCTGGAACAACTCGGTGATGCTTCAAATAGAACATAAAAACATTGAAACCCCAGTCACACACAAACAGGGAGCGAAACAAGCCCGTGATACTTTGCGAAAACCTGGACATACATGTGCTGGATAAGAGGACATCTGCTGCTGAAAATGGACTGTGGCCAACAGAGCGGATAAGTTATAAATTTTCCGCGGCTTCCGAGACTTTTGGAAGTGAGTGTTCGGTAGGATGTATTTTCCCAGACTGTTGGTTTGGAAGAGAGCTATACAGTTTGCACACAGTATGTGCACCACTTTTCCAGTTCCCTGTGTTAATACAAATGTCTAGTACTGTGCACAATACTAGTGCAAAACTCGAATATTAGTGTCGTGCGTGAGAGAGTGAGAGCCTCTCACTAATACGCATAGGCATGACACTTTTGCTCGCGCATTATGTTGCAAGCTTCGTCAACAGAGTATCAGGCGCTAGACATCAGCTCCTATATCTTATACAAACGGCACTAATATACTGAGTTAACTGTGAAGGTATATGTCGAAAGACTGGATCCAAAAAAATTACCGCAGAAAGCAGCTCAAATAAACAATAAGGCAGAGAATGGATTTGAAAAAAACGCCTTAACCTGCGTTCGTTTCGTTCACGTTCCGGTACGATCGCTGAATTTCATATTCTATCTTTAACAGAGTCCAAACTGAACTCACTATGGATTCGAAATTGAAATCCCAATGTGGGATTTTGGTGCTTATTCTTCAGTGACTATGAACCCGTTGTCGCGTAAGCCTCGCTTTATTTTTTCGAATGTAGTTTTCAGCACTGTGTCTGCCTCTTTTCATGTGTTTTGTGCTGTATGGGTTGTAATAATGTAATGTTTCACAATGCCAAAGAAGATGGAGAAAAATTTTGATTTACAGCTTTAGCACCTGAGCTTATTGTGGTGTTCGTATATATTTCGTCTACTGCCTTCGCAATCCCCCAATATCATTAGTTGGTTTGTTCTGTCAGTGTTCAGTGCTGGGGATAAGCTGCCAAGCGCACGCACGGAGACCCTGTGGGGAAACCCTGTGAATTCAGGGAAGGAAGGAGACAGAAAACGCAAATACATTTTCGATTTTGCGCTGGAGTTCAAGGATTAGCCAAGCCTATACGTAAGCCAAGGCCTAAGCCTAAGCCCAAGCGTGGGAACAATGTCCGAGACCCCGGCCCTGGCCTACATGGGCGCGCCCTTAGGGTTTCCCAAAAAGCCGCACTCAGCCCGCCCATCTGGTGTACGTGCTTTGTCTGTTACTTTTCTGCACTCGAAAAGTCATGATTGATGAAAAACCGTCTGGGAAGGCAGGAATAAAATAAACAATTGCAGATAAACAAATTGAAATAATCTGACAGCCATGCACATGACCCTAAAATGTATGAAACTTGAAATTATACATCGTCCTTGAAAAAAATTGCCCAATTATTTTGACAAGATCATTCTAAAATATCAGCACCAAGTAAAATTGGCAATTAGATTCTTACGGCAGAAACTGGGTGTTGGAGCTGATTTTCACGGGGTCACGAAGAGAAAGAACTAATTCCCTGACTCAAAAATTTTCGATTGTTAACATCTTCAAAATTGAAAAATTGTAGACTGCAGTTCTTGCGGTTCCCACAACCAGTTTATTGCTTTGCAAATATTCCACCTCTTCCGGTCCGATATCTGAAAAAATTGTGACTTATAGCGGGTTGGAAACAATATCAACTAAATCTTGGCACCTTGCGCTCAGGGTGATTTGGAAATTTGATGAAAACCTGGATTCTCAGAATCTCCTACTGACATTAGTTGGAAGAAACATTAGTGTGCGAGGAAGGAAGTCGGGTGATACGCATGGCCCTAACTTTCTCAATTAACAGCTGCATGTGTCCCTATTTACCCCAGAGAGCACCTATACTTATTCGTAGTTAGGAAGCACAGTCAATTTAATGAACGCTTTCAGTGGCAACAAACACGCGGAAAGAATACCGAAATATCAAAGGATTTTGTGAAAGACGGCAGCAAACTTGGTGATCGGACTGGCTTCGGAGAAACACTCACACTCGGATTGGTGGGGTGCTGCTTGCATAAATCACATTAATTCTGAGACAATACCGGACCGATCCAAGGCCAATCACCAAGTATACGCATGCCCGACCTTCCAATCCAAAGTGTGTGCTCTCTGTGTTTGTGCTTGATAACAGGCGCTGATGCATACGTGTGTGGATGAAAAGCATGCAAAGAGCAGCAGCCTGTAATTAGAATAACGTCTGTTGGTTGTTGTTGTCTTGCATAACGGTACCGGGACGATCTGATGTTTCACAGCACTTAAATGGGTAAGGAACCGGAACTGGAACCTCTTCGGTATAGCAGGAACCAAAATGACACACCTAATGTATGTGCTGAGATGAGGGGGAGGGATGGGTCTGTGTGAGACAGCTGGGACAAAACTTCAGCGCGCTTGTGTTTCTGCGAACACCACGGATGTACAGTTGCATCTGATGTGCGTGAAGACAAACATAACGCGACCATTAGATATACGAATGTGAGAAATGCGTTGCAATTTGATTAAAATTTACGAAAAGCACTTGATTACTGGGTTAGTTCAATATATGCACCGCGCCCAAAGTCCAACGAAAATGGAAATGAACGGCACACAGTTTGAACTACAGTAGTCGCACCGGTTAGCTGTCAAAATTAGTATAAAGATGAAAAATAAGTTTTTGTTGATAACAATAACAATAATAAGCGTTTGAGCTTCGATAATATTGTTTTTTCTTGTCATGCATGGCCCAAAAGCAAAAAAAGTAACTGAAGCTGCAAAAAAATAAAAAAACTGTGAGGTGAAAAGCCAAAATTGGCCCATGCACATGACCATATTGCTATTAGGACAAAAAATTCGTTCAAAACACAGATGCTTTCAAGCTTTATTCGTTCAAACCAACTTTATTTTTGTCCAGTCGTTCCTTGGCTCGCTTTAGGCACTCCATGACGATAAGGTAATGAAGAGGTTTGTCTCGCTTTTGAAGTTGGGACGTGGGAATAGTACATAAGTAAATTTTTTCGTTGAATGGCAGCAGAAACCTCTAAATTCGTTGATATCTGAAACTCTAAAAGCAGTCCTTATGATCATCATAAAAACATATTGTGGCGCAGCGCCCCAAATCAACCGCAACGGTACTCGCTAAAGCTCCTCAGTAATATTCTGAACGAACAAAAAACAGTGCAAAGGAGCGCTGCTGTAGGATTTTCGTTGGAACGCTTACAGCATCGCAGGGACAAAGTTTCGCGCCTGTCTTTCCAACAGTTAACCTGACTAAATATGATTTATGAATTTACAAATCAGTTGCGTTTCTGTGGGCGTGTTTTTTGTGTTCAGCTAATGCGCACTTGGGCGTTCACTTGCATGTACGACATGGACAACTTTATGGACACGAAAGCGCTGGCATGGTGAGCTTCCGAAGGTGTATGACAGGCGGGTCTCCCCAAACAAAGATATACTTTTTGCGAAGGATTACATTTACGAGCCCCTCAAAACGGTATGTGGATTGAGTGTTCAGATCGCACTTTTTCATACTTACGTTCGTAAAAATGAACGTGTGACCAGGCAGGGTTGGGGAAAAAAACGACGTTTTTTTTCAAAAAAAAACGCCTGGGTCGTTTTTCGCTTTTTTAAATCCTGAATTTCCTTGATTTTCCCTGATTTTTCAGGGAAAGTAGCCTGATTATCAAGGAAAATCAATTTTTTTGTCCCATTTTTTCAAAAAATTTTCGACCAATTTTTACTTTGTCGAGATACGTCGATATACGGAGTTTGACTTTCAGTGATGACCCCGGGCCAAAGTTGGTCCCATGATGCGCGTCTGATATGGGATCTTAACAGCTCGCTAGAAAAGGGCTGAAATCCGTTTATTTTGCCTCAGAACACATAGAATTACTTCATTTAACCACGTTTTCTTCACAACATGAGCGTTTTCTATTTTTTTTGGGGGCATATTTTGGTCATCTGGGCGTTTAAAAAAACGTTTTTTTTTAAATTTTTTTTAAAACGTTTTTTGCCCAACCCTGCGTGTGATGCACATGCGGGTCTTAGCAGTTCGCCGGCTTTGAGAACGCACACATTTGCACACTCGTTGTGAAACATCAGCACATCACGACGCGTCCTATGACGTCGGACTTTGGGTCCTTATGCTCTATAATCCATGTACACAGCTACATAAAATGACAGTAACCTATGGTGGCTCCGGTGAAATTTCAGAACACACAAGGAAAATGCTTCAAGCCATTGAAGAAAACGCCATAAAACTTCGGTGTTGTCCTGTCCCGCCACGCCGAAGTGGTGGCGAGTCAGTTTTGTGATAGCAAAGCGATGTTACAGTGACAGACAGCCATGCCATACCTGCCGTTAGGACATGCGTCAGCGCCCGTTTGTGCCGAATCACAATTTAGTATTCACAGTTCCATAAACAAACGGACCAAAGAGCGCACTGCCTCGTTGTCGCGGCGCTGACACATTTTGGGATGCTCAACCAGGAACCACAAAAATTTCACAAAAACTTTTATTAGTCACACTGTTTTCTGAGTGAGTGCTGTACAGTTGGTAGCGGAGTTCAGAATATCGGTGCCACGCGTCTAAGCATGAAATGGCTCTTAGATCCTCACAAAAGATTAATGAATACTGCTGCATAAGCCAGGGTTGGGCAAAAAAAACGACGGCGTTTTTTCTTAATGATCTACCTGTGTCTGTCATGCGTTATCTGTATCAAACCTTATTTCTCTGTCTGTACTTTTCGGGAGGGACCTTCCTATTCATACTTTCCGATTTGAAGAAACAAAACTTCCTTCTTTTTTTCTTCCTTTTTTTCTTTTTTCTTCCTCTCCCCCCCCCCCCCCCCCCCCCCACAAAAAAAAGCATAAGCACAATACACCATGAAGCCTGTCGTGCTATGTTTCAACGAGCGGCACTAATAATATTTCTGAATTTATGATAACAGACCGAGGCCAGACTGCTCGTGATCAAACGAGAGAATTGAGAGAAGCCAGTAAATTGGAAACATTGAAGTGCTTATGGCCTAAAATGTGGCTGGGGACGACAAGGCTGACATCAGCTGAAAACTTGAAAACATGCTGTACTACTGTTATCTCTTATTTGAATACCATGCAGTTCAATAAACGACCGTATGGACATTCTGCGAACGACTGTGTTTCACATCTTCTGGACGAACTTCTGGACACACAACGTACAGAAAATATGCAAAACCATGTGTGAATCGTGAGAGAAATGGGTAAATTTTTTTCAAACATTCTGGTTTTACACCGGTAGTGATCGCGGCAAGATCGCTGCTTGGCAAAGATAGAAAACCGATTGCAGATACACTGTGTAACATCAACCAGCTTGTTCGTGACGTGTGCACTATTGCACAACACTCACATGGCCAGCTGCCTAATGTTTCACTGTGTTCATCGTGATCATGAAAGCACAGAGGCGGTCTTGCTTAGCGCCGGACCGAACCGAACACCGAATTTTGAAATCGATTAAAATTGTCGCTTTTTTGTGAAAACGGACAAAAAACTGTGATCTCTTTTTCTTGGAACCAGTCTTATCTGCTGTTTGAACAATCTTATCTATTTGAACAAGCCCGCACATCAGGAGTTCATGCATAGCTTTCATGGAAAGCTCACTGTGACATTTTGTGTACTTTGTTTTACAATGTATAACTTGAGCAATTGTATTGGACAGTCAGACAGAATAGTAAGCTCGACATACATAAAGTCTAAAAGCGCTTCCATGAAATGCATGAAACACTTATCAGTAATCTTGCAAAAATTAAGAGTTTGATTTCAAGATTAATGTTCGTAAACAATAGTGGTGTTAGTGGTGTTATGCTGCTTGTACACATGGCCTCAATATTCTGCACATGGGTGCACTTTCCATTTTGACCAGTCTATAAACCAACACCATTGCGGGCTGGGATGCAAAGAACCCTACCAACGCAGCGCCCGAAGCTTGGCCTGCGTGCTTTGGCACTTATGACATAGTGCCAACAAACGCAAAAACACAATGAAGCAAAAATTAGGATGGTTTGTGTATTCTTGGATGAGTCTTGCGGCTTGTGACAAAGTTTCGTACTGTTGACTGCTGCGGCAAGATGATAATATTTGGGATACCCTGTGCGTGCTTGCGATTGAACAAAAAACAATCCGATAACCTGGTTTGCTTCGAATTTGGAATTCCGAAATCAGAACGGAAGTATAAACTCTCACAAAAACAAACATACGTAATCCTCTTTCTAATATGGTCAATAATTGGGCTACATCCTTTGGGGACACTGTATGACAATATCCACGAATCTGCTTGATAATAATGGCATTGCGATACGAGTTGTAAGAGTTACCAAACGAAGCTGAGAGTTGTGGGACAAAGCGTGTTTGAGTTATACATACATAAGTAATGTATGTACGTACATAGGGTGATATTTTCAAAACGGTGTAAAGGTCAGTTGGGTGTAAAGGTCAGTGGAAAGCTCGGTCGACAGCTCAGTGTGATAGACCTCGGGGTAAACGTGAAACATTCCACGTTAATAACAGGCAATGTTTCACATTTACACCAAGCTACGCCGACCGAGCTTTCGACCGAACTTTACACCGACCTTTACGCCCAACTGACCTTTACACCGTTTCGAAAATTCCACCCATACACTGTTTTTTTGGCCGGAAGTAGCATCGTGTGGTTCGTTTCCCAAGCTTAGCGGATCAAACGGCGGGCGTCTCAAAGAAGTGTCCTTTACGCTGAAAGCCCCACGCATGCAGCTTGTATAGATTCTTAACTCACAAAATTAAATCCATGAGCCCAAACTGAATTCGCCACTGTGTTTTTTCACCGTGCTGTTTTAACCCTGTTGTACCGCCCATTTGCGTGCGAACAATAAAAACGACCGTGGTTGGTTACTTGAAGGCACGCTACAACATTCATACGCGTTGATCTAACGACGCTGTAGGATCGCAATGTTTTGTTTCTTTACTAGGCCACCAATAGTCTGCTTTGCATTTCATTGATGCACATTACATACGCATAATGTCTAGGAGTCAGTCACTCTCTTATTGTCGTATCCTTTGATTTGACATCCATGGCCATGTGATTGTGTGCAATCATGACATGGGTACGAAGCCAGGCGACACTACCCGCAGACGGTAGTGACGTGACGCCCCACACCTGACATGGGCATTATGATATAAAGAAAGTGTTGCATTCGCCTTCCATTTACCCCCGTTTCAAAATTTTTCAAACTTGCATACAGGCTGCTGCGAAACATCAGCCACACTCTCGTGGTGAACAAAATATGTTGCTTTTGTTTGACCCTATGATGTTTCACACATGCTGTAGTATGTCGCAGTCGAGGTACATACCATACCTAGCAGATTGCCACTAGACAGATTCAGTCTATCACACTTCTACGTGCTTGCTTGTCCGTCAGACCGGAGCGCGCTTCAGGTTACAAAATATGTAGGTCGGCACAAGCCTTATACAAGTGCTTTTTGGCCGACTTGGTTGAAACTACGATATGAACTGCCTTGACTTGTTGTTCTCAATGCTGGTTGTCAACTTCTCGTCAACAGGAAAGGTATGGTGGACACTTCGCATGCTGGTTTGGAACGATCGAACATGAAATAATGGGTATCCAAAAATGCTTTATTTTCGTTCACAGGATTTTTTTTCGATTCGACATGACACAGTGCGCACAAGAGACGTGAGCGTGTATGATTTGAAAGATAATCATGCGTATTTATTTCACGAACTTTTCTGGTCACAGAACTATACTTTTGCAGTATACCAAACTGCTCCAGATACATTACCCACACTTGAATATTTCTCTTGGAATGCTGTGTGTCTCGCGAGAAAGCTCGGTTCTAAAAAACGCAGCACTTTGACACACACGATCCGAAAAAAAACAACATGATTTGGAATGAGGTTGACCCCATGCATCACTGGAATAAAAAACACAACTTTCCCGGAGGAAAACACACTTAACTTGCCGTGACTGTGTGAAATGAACCGGCATTCTTCAAAACCACACTTGCAGACATTCTTGTTTTTTTTGCAAATGAAATCCAAAAAATCCACGTTTCTTGTTTTCATTCGATATACTGTTGCTATTTCGATTTTGAAATACGTGTCAAATAGTCAGATTTTGCTCCGTGTCTGATGTGCGAAAATGTTGACCACAATGAAACGAATAGTGTTTGCCGCTTCGATTCTCGCGCTTGTTTCTCAAGGTCAGTAACGTTACAAAAATGGTTAAAAACTGTTGTTGGATGTTCATGATTCAAATCAACCTTGTAACCCACAGCAGTTCAAGCCCATCCTTGACCGTCTAAACCCAAGCAAGTTGGAACTTATTGTCCATTTTTCCGATCCAACCACAGGTTTGTCCTATCACGATGTATCCATCGCGGCAATACGGCGTCACAATTTCGATGCCGGAGGTTTCGCAAAACCACCACCATTGTTATCGACTCCGTGTTTCGACCGGGCCGGCACCGCGCGATGTGAACGCGGTCTGCGCGCCTATGGCGTGACGTGCGACACCGCGGTGAGGTTGTACGGACGATGGTTGCCCGTTGAGCAGCTGCTAAAACAGAACTGTGCCATGACTTGTCGATATTGTTGAACTGGATTATGTTTACATAGACCAACCTTTTTGTGGTGACAGGTGGTTTGATCACCAATTTAATATTGATGTCCTGGTATTATATTGACTATTCCTTATCCTTAGTGACCGAAAATGCCGGTTCCTGGGTATACTGTGGTTTACTGCTAATAAGATTAAACATGACGATTGGTGATCTTGCTCCACGTTGGTCAGATCTTGCTAAAAACTATAGTTTCATGCCCCGAATTCCCCATTCACTTTACTGTAGCACAGGACTTTACGTTACAAAATCTTTCCAGACCAATATAATAATGACATTTCTGAAAATTACTTGATTTCTGAGGGTGATGGCTTCGTGATACCATGTTGTATAAAATTAATGCTAACGGGTTTCAGCCGGTTTTCAGTAAAAATCTGCCTCTGGCACTCCCGTTGAGCAAGATGTTGCGAAATCAGATGCACGCCACGGCCATTTCACACCTGGGTCCTCCCGAGCCCCCACGTAAAGTATGTAAAACGTAAACAGTGCGGTAAAACGGGAAAATTACAGGGTGTCTCCTAATTTTGCGCGGGAAAAATATGCCCACCCAGCGTACCTTTTCTAGTGTAGCCTGCCTGGCTGGCGCTGCTGTTCAGTCTGCATATACAGTAAGTGAAGGCCCAGCCCGTGCATATAAGTGAGAGACCCACCCCGCGCCCCTCTTCCAATCATCACCACCTATGTAGGTAGCACGGCTGTCTGCTGCGTGTAAGACCGGTGCGCATCCTACAAGGGTCCGTCTCGGAGCCGGCTAGACCTAGGTTGCCTGGATGCCCCTGTTCCGTTCATGTTTACGATACCGCAACATTTATGAACACAGTTTCAGTACAAACTACGCGAGAGCACTGGCAATTTGTTGGTTTACTGGCCAAAAGAACATTAGCACGGCACGCTAATGGGTACTTTTTTATAAATTATGAACGCAAATGTTTCATGAATTACAATATAATTCAAAATGTAATCTTTTTATGTGTTCAGATTATGTAATTCATTGGCATAATGACAGCACAGTGATATGATAACACTTTTTTTGCAAACATAGAAACATAAATGACTTGCGCATGAAATTGATCTATTGATAAAATTAGTTGTCAGCATCCGTAGTCGCAGACACTGTCATGGGACAATGGGAAGGTGAGCCATCGCATCGCATCCGAAGAAATTGTACAGCATAGTTAAGTTACAGTTAGACAAGTTATAGTTAATGTTTTTTGACATATAACATTAATGAACTTTCCGAGACGGACCCTTCTAGGATGCGCAGCAGTTCTACACGAAGCAAGCAGAAATGCTACCTAGGTGGTGATGATTGGAAGAGGGGCGCGGGGTGGGTCTTTCACTTATATGCACGGGCTGGGCCCAGGGTTGGGCAAAAAAACGACGGCGTTTTTTCTTAAAAAAACCACGTTTTTTTCAAAAAACGCCTGGGTCGTTTTTCGTTTTTTTAAAGCCTGAATTCGCTTGATTTTCCCTGATTTTTTCAGGGAAAGTACCCTGATTATCAAGGGAATTCTATTTTTTGTCCCATTTTTTCAAAAAAATTTCGACCAATTTTTACTTTGTCGAGATACGTTGATATACGGAGTTTGACTTTCAATGATGCCCCCGGCCAAAGTTGGGTCCTATGATGCGGGTCTGATATGGGATCGTAACAATTCGCTAGAAAAGGGTTGAAACCCGTTTATTTTGCCTCAGAATACATAGAATTACTTCATTTAACCACGTTTTCTTCCCAACATGAGCGTTTTCGAATTTTTTGGGGGGCATATTTTGGTCATCTGGGCGTTTTAAAAAAACGTTTTTTAAAAAAAACGATTTTTTGAAAAAAAAACATTTTTAGCCCAACCCGGGCCTTCATTTATATGCTGACTGAACAGGAGCGCCAGCCAGGCAGGCTACACTAGAAAAGGGGCGCGGGGTGGGCATATTTTTCCCGCGCAAAATTAGGAGACACCCTGTAATTTTTCCGTTTTACCGCACTGTTTCCGTTTTACATACTTTACGTGGGGGTGGGGGGACCAGGTGTGAAATGGCCACGCCACAGGTCTGACATCTGAGAATGTGATTTTATTTTATTGCATCGTGTGCTTATTTTTCTTGTTCAAGATTTACGAGCACAGAAGGAATCAAACGCCTGTCATGACCATGAGCAATGGGGGCAAGACTGACTTTCACACGATTGTTATAATTGCCTCGATCCTAGATACAACTTTCATTTGAAAACACACTCACTGGGTGATATTTTCGAAACAGTGTAAAGGTCTAGAAAGTTCGGTGTAAGCTTGAAACATTGCACGCTGGAGCAAGCAGCAGACGCGCGTTTCTAAACGAATGGTCAACTTTGACAGCCTGCTGTGCCAATGTAAATATCAGACCGCAACACCACATCAAAATGCGAATGGAAAAAATATGCTAATTTCCCAATAATTCGGGAAATCACCAACATCAATGCCCCTGCCGCTTGAGAAACGTAAACCAGCCGTTTTTATGGGCAAAAATGGGCATTGTGCCTCGCATGGATAATTTCTCAGGATATTTTGCTCTTTCACCATATTGCGAAATGCTGGAATGATATTGTGCGACGGATCGTCCCAGGACGATTAGACACCCTTGCAATTGAGACCCTAAGGTTGTCGAATCGTCCCACCTTATGTACTTGTGGGATGATCCGCCCCTCTGAAGAGTGCACTTTAAGTGTGTCGAATTGTCCCACATTCAGATTTGGAAGGGCGTCGTATCGTCCCACTACAGCCGTAAGAGGGGCGGATCGTCCCACAGTTAAGGGGCTGTTGTTGAGACACAACAGTACCGACAAAATGTAACGAAATACAAGCCGCACAGCATGCGTGTCACGTGCAGACGCAGCGGAGAAAAATAGAGATTGGCGCACATGGGTATCCATCCACATGGTCATAACCATAAGGTTTTCATTACGTATTTGCTAATAAAGAAATGCTGATTTATACAAGCCATTACTTACCAGGAGATATTATTTATATATTCACCAAATAGAGATCCTGCTACACTCATACACTCACAGACACATATGGTCAACGCACATAACACAACTCAATCGCAAATACCAGGCGCTGCATGGGACGATTCGACACTCTTGAAATGCACCCTTTAGAGGGACGGGTCGTCCTACAGTGCATAAGGTGGGACGAGTCGACACCCTTCGCGCATGGGACGTTCCGCCCCTCTTAAACGATGGGACGATCAGACACCATACCGCTGGAATTACCAGGCGCAACCTTGCAACCAACCAACGCAGAGAACAACACGTTTTTCGTTGTTCTGCGACGAAACCTGTTGGAATTTTTAATCGTGTTTCGAACGATTGAGTTTTGTTCCATGTATCACTTGCTTTTTTACTGGTTTGATGCCGAGAGGCCAAACTTTACAAAATTGCAGGCTAAGCTGAACGTTTGAAGAATTGCACGTTTGAAAAATTTCAGGCTCGATACAATTGTACCCGTAACACCTATGTATATACCAAATCAAACCAAAATTGACGAAAGTCGAGAAACAATGTTGGCTGTCGTGAAAATACGCTGTCAAAACGGCGCCAGCCACGTGATCCAGCTGCCGCTGCGAACGGTTGCGCCTTCAGACGAAATGTCGTTCAAATCACTCAGACAGGAGGTGTTCAGATTGGAGCCAGATATGCGCGGCGATATGGTGTTTATCGGTTAGAACTAGGGTTCAAATGGGATTCGGGCCGGGATCGGGACTAAACCCAAAATTTCGGGATCGCGACTGGCCAAACGTTCGGGATCGGATCGGGATCAGCCAAACGTTCGTGATCGGACAGAGCAAATATATATTTTCAATCAAAGCTGAAGATCTTTTTCAAACTCAGCTGAACGTTCTTTGAGGACAAAAATTGATGTAAAAGGAAACGATTTTGAGTCAGAATATACTGATGAAATAGCCTGATAAAAAATAAACAATTTCGCGCAGTAAATAACAAAAAAATTCGAATGGTAAAAGGCTTCCATTCCCGGAAACCCTTCTGAATCCTTAACTTCGGGAGCGGGATCCGGCTTGAACCTGCATAGTTAGGCCCCATTGCCAACAATTTGTTTGTTCATTCACTTATATTTCGTTTTCAGCAGATAATGGAATGGGCGAACTTCACACTTTTCCCATGCGACAACAACACAGTGTTTGTCTTCACCAAAAACTGCGCTGATGCAGCAGTCAGCCGCAGCAGAGCACCGCGTTCAGCTGCACCGCGGATTGTTATATGTCATTTTTTGAAAACGGTGGAAACTATAACAGTCATCTATACTACTAAAACAGGAAGACGTATGTGTGTATGTATGTGTGTATGTACATATGTGGCCCCCTCCCTCGGAAGGGTCAATTTTCACGGGTAGCTTTGGGTATGCTAACGGGTCTTCGGGGGGAGGGAGGCACGGCACGGGCGCGGCGCTGTAGCCGGGCCGTGGGCACGGGTCCCGACTAGTAGTATGTAACAACAGCAAGCTACATTTGCAGATAGTCAACGTGATCTGATTCTGGTCGGTTGCGAAGCGGAATGGAATGCGTTATTGCTATCTGAAATATCAGACAACCACGACAAAGGCGAAGAAGCTGTGGTGAAAATGGCAGCTGTCGTGTTTGATGCAAAGCACGGTTGGTACTGATTGAAATTTTGCGGTTGAAAATCTAGTCCAGCAATTTGACAACATTACCGGAGTTTTCCACCTACATACGGTCCCGGCGGGAACTTAGTTCGGAAAAGTTCGGAAATTAAGTCTTTTCGTTTCAAACATTTGCCTTGCATTATTTCGGAAAATCCGGCTAAGGTTTGACATTTGTGGAAGTCACGGCTAACGTTAATGAATCATTTCATAATCGTTTTGTGTGCATTTCCAACTTCCAAGCGTGTAATTTGATCTTAGAACAATTTCTGCTGAAAAAAAATATGCAAAAATATCCCGTGTACCTTCTTTTCAGTAATCTTTGCTTTTATGTTCAAACTTTAGAAAACTTTTCACTCCATCACATAATAGTGCCATAAAATGAAACGTTTCCGAACAGAGCCCCGGATGTACTATTTACATTACGAAAATTTCGATACATGAAAAACTTTACCCACTTCACTTGGAAACGTCGCACCAGAACAAGGCACGTTCATTTGTGCAGAAACAAATCGCGGCAGCGAGCTATTCTAACCAATTAAACCTAACATGCAGAGCCAAACCACGGCGGCAGTCTCTTCGGGCAATGGCAACATGCAGAGCCAAACCACGGCGGCAGTCTCTTCGGGCAACGGCAACCGGCACTTGCCTTTCCTGGCAACGGGCAAGCGACGTCGGCGTTATTTGGAACTGCCGCATCAGCACAAGGCACGCTCTATGTGTGCAGAAGCAAATGGCGGTAGCAAGCAATTGTAACCAATTAAACCTAACATGCAGAGCCAAACCACGGCGGCAGTCTCTTCGGGCAACGGCAACATGCAGAGCCAAACCACGGCGGCAGTCTCTTCGGGCAACGGCAACCGGCACTTGCCTTTGCTGGCAACGGGCAAGCGGCGTCGGCGTTTTTTGGAACTGCCACATCAGCACAAGGCACGTTCTATTTGTGCAGAAGCAAATTGTGGCAGCAAGCTATTGTAATCAATTAAAAATAACATGCAGAGCCAAACCACGGCGGCGGTCTCTTCGGGCAACGGCAACCGGCACTTGCCTTTGCTGGCAACGGGCAAGCGGCGTCGGCGGTATTTGGAACTGCCGCATCAGCACAAGGCACGTTCTATTTCTGCAGAAGCAAATTGTGGTAGCAAGCAATTGTAAACCAATTAAACCTAACATACAGAGCCAACCCACGGCCTCAGTCTCTTCGGGCAACGGCAACCGGCACTTGCCTTTGCTGGCAACGGGCAAGCGGCGTCGGCGTTTTTTGGAACTGCAGCATCAGCACAAGGCACGTTCTATTTGTGCCGAAGCAAATTGTGGCAGCAAGCTATTGTAACCAATTAAACCTAACATGCAGAGCCAAACCACGGCCGCAGTCTCTTCGGGCAACGGCAACCGGCACTTGCCTTTGCTGGCAACGGGCAAGCGGCGCCGGCGTTTTTTGGAACTGCCACATCAGCACAAGGCACGTTCTATTTGTGCAAAAGCAAATTGTGGCAGCAAGCTATTGTAACCAATTAAACCTAACATGCAGAGCCAAACCACGGCCGCAGTCTCTTCGGACAATGGCAACATGCAGAGCCAAACCACGGCGGCAGTCTCTTCGGGCAACGGCAACATGCAGAGCCAAACCACGGCGGCAGTCTCTTCGGGCAACGGCAACCGGCACTTGCCTTTGCTGGCAACGGGCAAGCGGGGTCGGCGTTTTTTGGAACAACCGCATCAGCACAAGGCACGTTCTATTTGTGCAGAAGCAAATTGTGGCAGCAAGCTATTGTAATCAGTTAAACCTGACATGCAGAGCCAAACCACGGCCTCAGTCTCTTCGGGCAACGGCAACCGGCACTTGCCTTTGCTGGCAACGGGCAAGCGGCGTCGGCGTTTTTTGGAACTGCAGCATCAGCACAAGGCACGTTCTATTTGTGCCGAAGCAAATTGTGGCAGCAAGCTATTGTAACCAATTAAACCTAACATGCAGAGCCAAACCACGGCCGCAGTCTCTTCGGGCAACGGCAACCGGCACTTGCCTTTGCTGGCAACGGGCAAGCGGCGCTGGCGTTTTTTGGAACTGCCACATCAGCACAAGGCACGTTCTATTTGTGCAAAAGCAAATTGTGGCAGCAAGCTATTGTAACCAATTAAACCTAACATGCAGAGCCAAACCACGGCCGCAGTCTCTTCGGGCAATGGCAACATGCAGAGCCAAACCACGGCGGCAGTCTCTTCGGGCAACGGCAACATGCAGAGCCAAACCACGGCGGCAGTCTCTTCGGGCAACGGCAACCGGCACTTGCCTTTGCTGGCAACGGGCAAGCGGGGTCGGCGTTTTTTGGAACAACCGCATCAGCACAAGGCACGTTCTATTTGTGCAGAAGCAAATTGTGGCAGCAAGCTATTGTAATCAATTAAACCTGACATGCAGAGCCAAACCACGGCGGCAGTCTCTTCGGGCAACGGCAACATGCAGAGCCAAACCACGGCGGCAGTCTCTTTGGGCAACGGCAACCGGCACTTGCCTTTGCTGGCAACGGGCAAGCGGGGTCGGCGTTTTTTGGAACAACCGCATCAGCACAAGGCACGTTCTATTTGTGCAGAAGCAAATTGTGGCAGCAAGCTATTGTAATCAATTAAACCTGACATGCAGAGCCAAACCACGGCGGCAGTCTCTTCGGGCAACGGCAACATGCAGAGCCAAACCACGGCGGCAGTCTCTTCGGGCAACGGCAACCGGCACTTGCCTTTGCTGGCAACGGGCAAGCGGGGTCGGCGTTTTTTGGAACAACCGCATCAGCACAAGGCACGTTCTATTTGTGCAGAAGCAAATTGTGGCAACAAGCTATTGTAATCAATTAAACCTGACATGCAGAGCCAAACCACGGCGGCAGTCTCTTCGGACAACGGCAAACGGGACTTTTCCCAAGTCGACCAGCAGAACAGTGCGTTCCATTTTTTTTGATCACTGCCAACACGACGTCTACTGGAGGAGGAATGTTCGGAACCAAGGATAATGCAACCGGTGGGTTGAAGCGCATTGCGCAGTCTCAATTGCCAAAGCTCTCTCCATCATTAATCTCTTAATCCATCCGGTCATCCCGATAGATCTCAATCTCAATCAATCTATCTGTCCTTTCAGATCAACCCATCAAGACGGAACCTGACATCGTACAACGACAAGCTCCAGTACCGAGTGAATCAGGTAACAATGCTTAAAACCACCCTGTTCTACCATCTGTGATTCCTTACTTGTTGTGAGCAACATATACGATTAGTGTCAGGCATATGTTTTATATGAGCGAAACTGAGTGGCAGAGGGTGACCAAACATTCCAAAAGAAAGGAAAACTTAACCGCCATTCCGATGACACTTAAACGATGATAAGGCAGAATGACGTATGCACAAAAGAGCATTTTCTGCAGAGCGTCGATCAACGGCACTGGCCGAGTGCATGCAGCGACTGAACGAGATGGGTTTCGTGACTGAAAACGGCGGTCTGACAAATTTGGTGGACGAAAAAAACGGTGACATCGAACAAGTGCTAGATGCACTTCTGGATCCCATGTGAACGGAACAGATGTCATCAGTCTAGTTGTATTTTTCAATAATGATTGTCAGTTAGTGTAAACATACCAGCTGCAAGCGTGACATACTGTAGATTGTGACAGAGACGTGATTGTTGCTTTGCTTTGTTTTTTAACCCCCGTTCAGTGTATTGTGATGAAGCTTCGCTGGTGATTGACACTGTGTCACAGCTCAGAATTATGCTATTGTTGTATTGCTCCACTTCAAATCCTGTCATAAATGTTTTGATTTGCTGATTTGGAAATCGTGCTTCCCAGGCCCCAGCTATACAGTAGGTCTATAAACAGTAATAAGGCACAAAGCTGGGGTCCGGCCGCAGACAGGGAAAGCCTGCCCTCGTAACATTTGCCAAGCAATCACAATCAGGGTTGGGCAAAAAACGTTTTTTTTAAATCGTTTTTTTAAACGTTTTTTTTAAAACGCTTAGATGACCAAAATATGCCCCCAAAAAAATTTGAAAACGCTCATGTTGGGAAGAAAACGTGGTTAAATGAAGTCATTCTATGTGTTCTGAGGCAAAATAAACAGGTTTCAACCCTTTTCTAGCGAGTTGCCAAGATCCCATATCAGACCCGCATCGTGGGGACCAACTTTGGCCGGGGGTCATCACTGAAAGTCAAACTCCGTATATCGACGTATCTCGACAAAGTAAAAATTGGTCGAAAATTTTTTGAAAAAAGTGGGACAAAAAATTGATTTTCCTTGATAATCAGGGTACTTTCCCTGAAAAATCAGGGAAAATCAAGGAAATTCAGGATTTAAAAAAAAACGAAAAACGACCCAGGCGTTTTTTTTTAAAAAAAACGTCGTTTTTTTTAAGAAAAAACGCCGTCGTTTTTTTGCCCAACCCTGATCACAATGAGCAGGTATAATGTACCTTTGCTAGGTTGACCAAGAGCGTGAGGCATCCACCAGCTGACGGTAATTTGCACGTGATAATGTCAAAGTATTGTAAACCTCGTATGTATTTTGCGCGAAGATTACCGGCAGACAGCGTCACACGGTTTCCCCAACAACGTTTCTCAACACAGTAACAGTCAGTGAGACACACGTGGTGTCAACATTTTTTGATGCGGTTTTTAGACCAATCTTAAAGTGTATGTATGTTATTCATAAGCAGACTCTCTGCGTCATTGTTTCTTTATTTCCAAAACCAGTCAGTTTTTGCCTGGGAACAACTACTATTTCGAGAAGTACGTGTACATTTGGTGCGATATAAACCAAATGAATGCAATGGTAAAGTTTGTGCTCTTTGCAGTCGCCACAGCGCTGTGTCGTGTCGATCTGACTGCAGCTGTGTGTAAGTGTGTTCTATACCGTCAATTTTGACTAGTGTAAAAATTGTCATCGCTTGCTTCTTTAGCGGATGCAGCGTCCGCGTAAAGCTGGTACATAAGTAAGTTTCCAATTTCGCTGCCTCATGCATTTTTACAGACGCAGGGAGACTCCCGTTCAAAGTCACGGCAGGCACAAGCTCAACACACAGGTAACAAGCCATGCAGCTGACACACGCAGCTTGTGTGACTGAAACATTCGAAACGCACACGAGCCAGCTGCGTGGCTTGTCGGCTGTGCGTTGAGGTTGTTGTCTGCCTCGGCTTCGAACAGGAGCTTCCCTGCGTCTGCAAAAGTGCATGAGGCAGCGAAATCAGAAATTTACTACATATATGCCCGAAAATCATTAGGCAAGTTTTTGAAGGCATTAGCACCAATCGACCACATGTGATTGGAGTACGCACGACGAATGCGGTTCTTGGACCATATTTTGCGATTCAGCAGACCGCTAATGTTGACCAGCGTAAAAGTCGTTAGAAACAAATGAACAGACTTACGCCTCGTGCTTATAAGGCTGCGCGATACTCATTGGGAAAGAAAGAACGGGAGGGGGAGGGAGAGGGGCCGGGAGGAAAAAAAAAAAACCAGACCCCACCCCCCCCCCGGTAACATCAAATGTGATGTTTCAGCATGCTCGGTGGCGGCGGAAGGTCACGATCATCTGGCCCTGAGTGACAACAGGTGCTTCATTCTGTTCAAGAATGCTCTGCCTTGGGACGGCGCAATGAAAGTGTGTGCTGGATTGTTCCGAGGACGATTGGCTTACGTCGAGGACATTCCGACGATGGTCGCTGTTGAGGGCTGGCTGAACGGAGTGTACAACCCGATACCGGCGGTTAGGTCCGATTGCTTGTCACCATGCTTGACCAGTGTAAAATGTATGTAGCATCTAGTGTAGGCAAATTTAGTGTCGGCCCTGGGCCTCGCATATGGGTCAGTTAAATTCATGTTTTCTCTTGCTGGACAACCATTAGGTATCAGCGAAATAATTTGAGAGTCAAGGCGTAACCTTGCGTGGATCTACCCTGCCCCAATCTACACACCTATACATACACAGTGTTCCATTGTTCAGATCTTCCAATGCTGGCTGGGTCTGCTACAAGTTGACACGTCAGTCGAACCGGCTGGTGGCTGGGCGTGGGTCAATAGTGACCACAGTGTCAATCACACGAGCACTGCTGCAAACACACCTTGGCATCAAGGGGAACCGAACAATCAGGGTGGACTGGAGAATTGTGGCGCGTTGGCGAATTATCAGGGTGCTTTTGGAGTCAATGACGCGATGTGCGCGGGCGGATTCGAACTTGGCTTCATTTGCGAGGTCAATGCGACCCCGTGATTAGCTAGTTTTGTCAGTCCAATTGTGATTTTATGTTGTGCATTGGTGTTAGGGCGAACTTAGGTTGAACACGGAAACCGAAACACGGAAATAATTTACATACAAACCAGTTTCGTGGATTTCCGGTTTCCGTGTTCCGTGTTTTTTTATTTTCACGGAACACGGAAATATTTCCGTGTGAATAGTTGTTGCTGTTTGCGTCAACACGCGGGCTTTTGACGTCAGCACGCTGGCTTTTGTCATCATCGCTGCAAAAGCATCGTTTGCGTGCCTGAATCATTGTCGTGTTCCGTGGCACGGAAATATTTCCGTGTTCCGTGATTCTCCAAAACATTCACGGAACACGGAAATATTTCCGTGTTCCGTGATTCTCCAAAATATTCACGGAACACGAAAATATTTCCGTGTTCCGGTTTCCGTGTTCAACCTAAGTCCGCCCTTAGAGAAAAATAATACTGCATTTTTGGATATTTTTCAGACATTTACAAAAATATTTTTGATGTGTATCGTGTTTGAATAATAAACGTCAATCTTGGATATGATATGAATCACAAAACGAAGTGAGAAAAAAGGCCGGAGGCATAGCTGTAGCTGTACATCTCTGATGGAGGTGACCACTGTATTGGACCATAACCGCCATAACTGTGACCGAAGGCAGCATCAGGCCTTTGCCCAGCCTCAGCGTAAATACAAGATAAAGCTCCACCCGAGCAAACAAACTTAGTTTGGTGCCATAGCGACGTTTCCCAAAAACCAGGCTTGTCCGGCACGACGGACGAGACACCAATGCATTGCGTCATTCAGCACAACAACACACACACACACACGTAATGTTTCAGCAGGAAATTTCCGCGTGTAGATTACCCGCCAGCACACGTCAAATGCGCGTGCGTGGCATTCGCTTATTCTTATTTTTTTCGTTGAATCGGTTATTTTTTAGTCATTCAAACAATGACCTAGTCACTGCCAAACTGTGATAAACCAATTGTGGTCGACGTGATGTCGAGAGATCACAAGATTCGCGTGTCATTCCAACGATTTCTGGTGCTGCTTGCGAGCTTCGTGATGGTCCAGGTCAGTATTTCGGTTTTTTGATTGATATGTGGTCGACTGGAAATCGTCAACTAAAGTCGTCGACTGGCACCGAATGGCGACTGGTTTGAGTTGATGTTACAAATAATTGAACCGAGCGAGCGCCACAAATAATTGAACATGTTTTCAGTTGAAAATCACCGCAACGTATACCTGAATATCGAAACTTATTGCAGGTGACAATTTGGGTGATCAGATCGAAGACGGAGGGCGTGAATCACGCGTGGCTGAGACGGGTGCAGATGCTGGTTGCACTTCAGTATGGAATGTCGCTCATCAGCACACTTGTTTACAACAGGATTGAGGTGACAGGCGCAGGGAGAACAGTTGTCCTGATTTGCTTTTCATGCGCTCTGCACCATTTTAGCATGTCCAATGCATGCTGGGTTGAACTTGAGATTAGATTTGGATCCAAAAAAATTAGGGATTTATTAAATTGCTGGATCTGTGTAAAGTCAATTGTGGCAGGCAACATGGGTACTGCTCGGACGGCCCCAAGCAGTGATGTTGGTTTAGGGTTAGCGTTACACGTATTTAGCCTTTGGCGCAATACGAACCTAAAACCACTAAATGTACGCTAACGCCAAAGTCTAAGGTTAACCTAGCCCAAGCCTCACATCTATGTATGTACAAGTGCCGGCAATAGCAGTTTCAAATTGTTAATCAAAACCTCGTACACTTTCCGGCGGATAAAATAGTCCTTCCCGTGTTTCAGGCGCTGCTCCATTTGACACGCGCTTTGTCCGTTCCGTCACTGCTTTCAAGCGCCAAAGTCTGGCGGACGTTCACGGTGGTGTTCATTCTGTTTTCGCATTGTTGTTTCCCCTTCTACTACATGCTCGTGTCGGTCGAACCCCACTGGCTCGCGCTCGTCTGTCTCATCTCGTACGCGCTGTACGGTTGGTTGCGCTGATGTTTCACCTTTTACTGTTGTTTCATCCTTTGAATGCTGCTTGCCAAAACACAAATCGTCGATCTAGGTCTTATTTGGTCTTATCCTTCAGTCCATCTTGCCTCACTCCTTTGTGGCTCTTCTGTGGCCGAACAAATTCTCAACCTAGTCACTCCACGCGGTCCAAGATGGTTCCAAGCCTTGCTCTGGTCACCAAGTGAGTAAAAACGTCTGATTACGTTCCTTTGAAATATTCAGTGGCAAATATATAACATTAATGTCAACACAGATGTACATACTTTGATGGCGCTTGTCCTGTCAATCGTGCTAGTCGTTTTCGGTCTGGTCGCTGCGGGCATGCCGGCAATGGTGGTGCGCGTTGATATCAAGGTCGGTGTAATTTGATTGTAGATTGACCACCGAATTATGATTGATAATACAAAAGGTGGATGTCGGCCAATAGTTTTGTTGTCAACTCAAGCAGCCCTGAATGAGCGCGACAAAACAAAAAGTGGTATCAGGGCTCAATGAGTTTGGACTGAGCCACGGTTGCCTCAGAACTCCAACTACCGGATGTACATAGAGTGCGTAGTGTTTCAGATGTCAAGCATGCCCAGCGGTGTGTCCACCCTCAAATTGGTGCTGCTCACCGATGTACACATCGGGCCATCGGTCGGTCGCAAACGGGTGCTGCAGATTGTGGATCAAGTTAATGGACTACAACCAGGTTGGTGTATGGACCACCATATGCCCACCAGTATAATAACAGGGAGCGTAATGCATATGTGCAGTCCAAAATCCTTTGTGAACAAACCGTTGCTTTCTTCGACTGTGTTCACGAAGGGTTTTGGAATGCACATGCGCTCACTTGTCTATTCAATCACATCTGAAGTGAACAGATTTTACAATGCAACATCTTGAGACCATAGACTTTGCATAACACCAGAAACGCGAAGAAAATGTTGAACAACAGCCTTGTTTTCGTGTGCAGATCTGATCGGTATTTCGGGTGATCTGGTGGACGGCGATTTGTCCCAACTGCGTCACGCAGCTGCGCCGCTGGCCGACATGCGTTCAACATATGGCACATACTTTGCGACAGGTTGGTATGCGTTGTCAAACAGACATCACCCTATAGCAACTCGTACAGCGAAAGTCCGATTCACAAAGTAGCGGTGCGAATAAGGATGAGAGAAACACACTCAAATGAATGTGTGTCCCTGATTCAGGCAATCACGAGTACTACCACGGTGACATTGACGAATGGCTACAATACTTCGAGTCGGTCGGCATCCATCCGTTGCACAACACAAATCGACGATTCGATAGTGCCAATGTCGATTGTGCTGATCACGACCAACGATCGGCGTGCTTCTGCATCGCCGGCGTTGACGACATTTCGGCCAAGAACACAAAGTTTGTGTCCACCTTTCCTGATTGTTTTGTCGTTAACTGAAGTCGTTAACTGAAGTCGTCAACTCAAGCAGCCCTGCATGCGCGCAAGAAATATACATGGCATTAGGGTTGATTTGACAACCACAGTTGAACGTGTCCCCTTTAATTCACTCTTGACCCTATTTGATGTACTATAAGTTCGAATGTTTCAGAATCGGCGATCACCATCTCAACGTCACGTCGGCCGTGAGTGCGTGTGCTGCACATGACACTGTGGTGCTGTTGGCGCATCAGCCGGCCGCTGTTGTTGAAGTGCTCAAATCAACTATGGCGCACAGAATTGATCTCATCTTGGGTTGGTGCGACGCATCAATGGGCAATATTCAACGGCTTATACAGCTCCATACCCTAGTGTGGAATTTTCGAACCGCTGCAAGCAAGACTTGGGTGTGAAGATCGATGGAACGCTCGGTCGGTGTAAGCTCTGTGTAAACATGAAACATTGCTGCTGTTAACGCTGAATGTTTCAGGTTTACACCGATCTCGTTTTCAAACCGAGCTTTCGCTTTGCACCGATTTCTTGTTTACACCGTTTCGAAACTTTCAACCCTGCCAGTTGTTTGGTGATCCGGTGGTATTCATGACCTGTACCCGCCCCTTTGCAGCCGGCCACACGCACGGCGGTCAAATGTACGTCATCGCACCGATGGCCTATCTGGTCAATCGGTACTACCTCGGTTCGTACCACGACCAGGCAACGAACACGCACATCTACGTGTCGGCCGGCGTCAATTATTGGGGCCCGCCGGTGAAAATGTGGGGACTCAATGAGATTACATTGCTCACACTGCACGCGTGACGCGAGGGTACCCAACATCATCACGGTGTATATCCACGTTGTCAAGTCAGCCATGACGCCATGTATAGGCGTGTATTAGCATGTGTAGATTGTAGTATAAGGGGTAGCTGCACTAGTGTCACGCGGGCGTACGATTAATTTGCGGGCAGTACTTAACAGGCAGCATTTTGTGACTTTCCCACGCCCAAGCACGCACTAGGTCACACGCGTGCGGGTGCGTGCGATAGTTAAGCAAAAAGTCGATAATTCTTAAGCACGTGCACGCAAATTAATCGTATACCCGCGTGCGCACTAGTGCAACTACCCCTTTCCTGGAAATGTACTGTAGCAATCACCAGGCCATGGTCTTGTCGTCAAATCATCTGAGGCCCAAATGAGCGCGAAAACTAAAACATGTGTTCGACGACTTTATTTGACGAGTTGATTTGACCACATTACTATAAGCCCATGCCTCATTGCGGGCTACAGGCATGTGTGCTTGTGAATAAGTTACACAGCAGCACAACAACAGCGGTCACATTTTGAATCTGTCACACGCTGAATCTGTTTCGTGTTCCTTTTTCATTATAACCTGATAATAGCGTTTGTTTTAGATTTTATATCATTTCATGCAATGTGAGATAATCTTGTGTGACAATTGTGATAATCTTGTATTTCCGACGTCATTCCAACAGCTAGACCGTTGTCCAGCCGGTGCAGAGTGTGATATTCAGTCTCTGGCTCTTGAGCTTCTTTTTGTTTATTTATTATTCTCAGTTTATGGTCGACTATGGTACAGCTCTTACTTTGGACTTACGTATAGTCATGTTTAGCTGAACAGTGCATCTCAAGCGACGATTGAATATTGATTCCGTGCTTGCATTTTTGTGCACCAGTCTCAAAATATTGTGATTCGTTTTTGCGAACAAAGTCAACTTTATTCTAATCCTTATGTGTCCTAAATTGTGCTTTCATTGATAATTGACAATGGTGATCGACACTAATCAGAAAATGTACAGGAATAAAGTTTAGAAATTGACCGCTGTCAAAGCTTTGTGACGCCCTTTGCATTTGAATGTTATGCAGCATATGACACACGAATCTAGGTAGTGCCAGAGTTGGGCAATGGTCGAAGAATGTTTGACAAGCATGGGACAAAAAAACGATTTTCCTTGAAAATCCGGACACTTTTATTAAAATACCAGAAAAAAGGAAATCAGTATTCTGAAAAAGCGAAAAACGCCCAACAGTATTCAAAAGCAACATTTTATTGAAAAAACCGTCGTTTTTTGTCCATCCTGACTAGGGCACGCCATGCCAGCTGCAATGTGTATAACTTCTGCCCTTCCTCGGCAACCGTAACTTTCGTAGTCGGATATTTTAGGGTCACGACACTAACAAAAATCATTGTAGCAAAGTGCTCTCCGTAATTCGGAGCGAGAAACCCATTGTCGTACAGTATGTTAGCGAATCTAAAAAGAAAAATACTCCTTGTTCCTATATTTCAGGTAAGACAATTGTTCGATGAGGGTTTCAGTCGCGCGCATTGCGGTGTTCGCCTCTCGTTTTTTAAGGCACGGGTCGGATTTACAGAGGTTGGGGTTGGGTCAGGCTCGCACCTTAAACCGTCGTCGGTGATCATTTTCCTGGGAATTTTGTGTAACAACTGTGGTCGAACACGGTGTTCAAATTTGCTTCACTAAAGAAATTTAACCAAATTTGTGCAGAATTCACCTTCGCTTCGTTGTGTTCTAAAATTGCACGCATGTTTCTGATGACGCCAAAAGTAATGATGTATTTAATTGTATATCATCAATTGTGTTTGAATTTGCGAGCGCTCAAAACAAAGCATTTGACCCACTCACTAAAATTATCAATATTTTATGAATTTTTTCGGCATTCCGAGTAAATATTGTACAGTCTATACATATGTACTGTATATATCGCTAGTTTTGCAATGCAAACAAAAGAAACAACTGTTTTTGAAATTTAATTTCATTTTGAGAAACTTTATTCACAATACATGTATACAATGTGCTGCTTATTTGCTTGTACTGTGCTGCAGCAGACAAACAGGCGTGTGATTTGCGTATTTTGCTTTTTAATGCGAAACAAGTAGAATAACATTGCTGCTGTGCTGAATTCAGAATATTAGTACCAAGCGTATAAATTACACGCCGAACCGCGTTGTTTTCGCGGCACAACGAGAACTTTATTGCAGAGAACTGCTGGCATTGAGCTCTATGCGCGGTGTCAATATTCTAAACTGAGCCCATGGATACATTGTTTCGACCGCTTCAAATGTAGTGTCACAATTTTCCGGTGTCACGTTTTTGATTAGCATTGAGTTCATGTAGAAAAAATTACCTGAACAATTCTAAACATCATCATTGCACCTTGACACGTGTTTTTTCATTGGAATAGCGCGCCTGCAATTCACAATCTATTATGCGTAACTGATTGTTAACAAAAATATGTAACATGAACTTCACCGCGTATATGTCTCATGTTGTAAACAGATGTGAACATAAACATTTGCTTTATGCTAACCGCAATTAATTTGACAGCTTAGTTCGAAAAATGGTAGATAAAATGGACCATGTAAAATCTACCTGTGTTAGCCTCAGGCCTGAACCTGAGTGTGAGAGTTATATTTCAAGCGTGCAGTCGCGAAAAACTAACGCCCGGTTTCAGTTATGAGAGCGCCATTTCCGGTTTTTCCATGTTACTTTTTTCAGTCGGTGTAGATTTGTTGCTTTCTAAGGCAGGTATTTTTGATGGTGGTATACCATTTGAAAATGTAACATTCGCACATTCACGAGTTAATCTTCTCATAACACATCATATTGCTGTTCGTTTTTTACCCCTAGTCCATAATATCCGACTGCAAAAGTGTCAAAGTCACTTTGACACAGGATTATGCTGCAGTCTTTATGATCCCCTAATTGGGTGTGAGCGCGTGCATTTTTGACATTCAAAAAACACGTGTTGTTGTCATGTTCTGGTGTGCGACATTTACCGTTAACAAGTTTACTGGGTGACCAAAAAGTTCACCTACCAGGCCAGACAACTAATACATTTTTGAGGCAGAAAAGCTTGGTCAAAGTTTGCATTTGATTTGCAGAAGTCGATAAAGACGCACTTTGTGGAACTTTCGAGCCACTCTTTATCAGTCGTTGCACATATCCGTTAGTTGATGTCATGTCACAATGTGCAATGCACACAATTGCGTTCAACTGGTTTGAAACTCGGATAATACGCATAGATCCTCTCTCCTCTTCTTCAGATTCAGCTGCATGCTGCTCGTATGCGTGGGTGGGTGCTGGTGTGCTTGATACCAGTTTGATTGGTATATCCGTAAATTGAAACGTGCTTTTGTACAGCGCTGTTTGCGGTGCGTGTTTGCTTCCGGGAAACTTCAGGTGCATAGTGCATCAGCCTTCGATATGAAAACCCAGATTTAATCGAACCTGAACGCAGTTGCAGGCATTATCCCCTGCGGGTTGCGCTGCGAGTGTCACCAAACACACGAGTGCCTTCTCATGGTGATGCGTGAGTTCTACCTACTACAGTATTGCGCGCATTTTTTTCAATTTCACATTTAAAGAGTGTCACAATCAAGTTTGTTGCAATTCTGAATTGAGGAAGCTCTTACGTTGAAATACTGAATGCTTTTTGCGTGGATTTCCTGTTCGTAGGACCCTAATGCATGAACTATAGGATTTGCACAGATAACAGAACTGGGTCACGTAATTCCATCAAGATCTCTTAAAACAATCCCATTACTGATGTTTCAGAACAGGCCTGGTGTTTACAAGGATGCGAGTGCTACACCTGCTAGCGTCATTATGTGTCTTCATATATCCCGTTGGCTGCTTGCCAAATAATGTATCCAATCGACAACGTCGTCTACAGTATCGGCGACGTCAGGCTACTATGGTAAATAACAGTAATCGAAATCTTCGCGATTTGCCCGTACCGCCTGACCTCGACTATGTTTATGCAAACAGTGATGTCTTTGGTCATCCGGCGTTTCAGGTTATACTTTTGAGGTTTTTTTTTTGGAAAGGGCGGTAATTTGGGCACAAACTCTGTCTGACGTGCCACCAAATTAGCAAGACACCACGTTTTGTCAGCGCACCGTATGGTAACCTCATGAACAATCCTGATTATTTTTCGTTCGAAATCGTGCATAAATTTAGGCCAAACCCCGTGATAAAAAGACATAACTTCTGCTGCTGCAGAACCGCGGCGATCGCGGTCCCGATAATCGTCAACCAGTGCGCACGACCAAACGCGCCCGGTCAGCATCGTTCCCGGGCATTGTCACTCCACTACATCTCACTGCGCACACACAACGCGTGACCAGGTCACAGAAGTATCCCGGATTCCCCGGGCATGCCGATCCGCTGGTTGAACCAGGTTGGAAACCCAAATATTGTTGCCGTATTTTCGGGTGACGGCATCCCCAAAGTACCACACGACATTCTATGAAATCTTTTCCCGACTGCAGTCTTACAAGGCTTAAAATCCGCCGTTAATCTGCTGATCCACAACATGGTAACCGCCTGCGGTGCCTGATTATGTCGAGCACAAAGAGGGTGGTATAGTCCGTCCATCAGCTCATGGCACTTTTGATTGGGAGGTTCTGGTTCCGTTGGGAAGAATTGTTCCTCCGCAAGGCAATGTCAGAGAAAACGGCAAAAATAAAATAAAAACCGATTTCTCTTTCTTTTCTTTTTCGTAAGTCAACCGGAACCGGAACAGCTCTGGATCCTGTCAAGCTTTTCAGCTGATAAAAAGTGCCATGAGCTGATGGATGGACTATACACAGAAGTGTGTCTGTCTCAATATTAAAGTTTTTGGATACACGGCCTGTCTTGACTCAACACAATATATGCAAATTTGCTTGGTTCCAACTCAACGCAATACTCGCACATTATCAGCTGATTCGCACATCCTCTTGCAGGCTACTACACGAACAAGCCCGGTGCTTCGACACCTATTCAAACGGCGGAAACATTCGCCCCCTTCGATCTCGATGACGGGAATGCCGGCGAACATTTCGTGATTGTTGAACGACACACAACCCCATTCAAACCGAAACCATCCAATCCTCCTCCGTCAACCAAAAAACCCAGATCTCCTCCTCGCACTGCTCCACGTCCAGGTGCGGATGATGTTGAGTACGTGGACCTGCCGGAAATCTATGAGGACATACAAAACAGTCGTGAGGACAGGTGTGTTTATTTTTTGAAACATTTTTTGCTTTTATCCGCTCATGTGCTGACGTTCATTGCGCGCGTGTTTGTTTTTCTTTATAAGCATTGGATCGGCCCGTTATGTTATTGGAGGTCATGGTAAAGAGTTCATATTAATGCCGGGCACATCGCCCGCGTGTGAAAGCACATGCATTGATATGGGCAAAAGTCACAGAAAATAAAACTCATAAAGCAAAACTTTCCATTAATGCTCTTCACAGGTCGCACAACGCTTTCGATCCGTTCAGCAACGCACCCGGCTCCGTGCCCCGGCAACCAACAGCCGTTCGGACAGCAACCACGTTCGCGGACGACCGTGAACTGCCCAAACCCACGCCGCCTCAGACTGCACCTCAGCATTTCAAAACCGTGTCCAGGCCGCAGTCCGACACACATCGTGCCAACCTCTCACCGCCGGTTGCTGATACTTATCCGGGACCGCGTGAACCGCCCAAACAGGAATATACACCAAAACCAGCACCGCCGCCCAATAATTATCCGCCGGAGCCCAGACCGAGTCCCGCTGAGTATGTGTCCTCGACAGCGCCGCCGACGCAAGCTTACCCACAAAGTAGCACCCCTCCGTCTTACCCCTCTCCACCACCTCCCCCACAGTACCCTGCAGCCACACCAGCGCCCAGTTCTCAATACGATGCTACCCCATCTACACCTGGGTATCCCGATCAGCCGGTGACGCCACAGTATCCGTCATCCCCGGCGCCCCGGTACCCTGCGTCAAACCCCTCCACTGTCGAATATAATGAACCGACCAGTCCCCAATACCCGCCAACACCTTCTCTCAGACCGGCACCCAGTTACGTGCCCACTGTACCTCCCCAACCCGCCAGTTACCCGGCACCAGCCAAACCTCCGCAGCCCAGGTATCCGAGTCAGCAGCAAAAAGTGCCCAGTCAGGCGTACCCATCATCAGCACCCGTCACGGCCTTTCCACCACCTCCACAACCCGCCGGAGCATACCCTGCCGGTCAAACACCGGCACCAGCTTATCCACCCCAAACTCCGCCTCCCCAGCCAGCATACCCACCGCAAACTCCGGCACCACAACCTCAATATCCACCTCAGACTCCGCCACCCCAGCCAGCATACCCACCGCAAACTCCGGCACCACAACCTCAATATCCACCTCAGACTCCGCCTCCTCAGCCAGCATACCCACCGCAAACCCCGGCACCACAACCTCAATATCCACCTCAGACGCTGCCTCCCCAGCCAGCTTACCCACCTCAGACTCCGCCTCCCCAGCCAGCATACCCACCGCAAACCCCGGCGCCCCAACCTCAATACCCGCCTGAGACTCCGCCTCCCCAGCCAGCTTACCCACCTCAGACTCCGCCTCCCCAGCCCGCATACCCACCTCAGACTCCGCCTCCCCAGCCAGCATACCCACCGCAAACCCCTGCACCCCAACCGCAATACCCACCTCAGACTCCGCCTCCCCAACCTGCTTACCCACTTCAGACTCCGCCTCCCCAACCAGCTTACCCAGCGCAAGCTCCGGCCCCCCAGGTTTATCCACCGCCCAACACCCCTCAGCCTTCTGCGGGTTACCCAGCTTCTCAACCCCAGACTCCGCCAGCGCAACCAGCCCCAATTTACCCACCCCCAAACACTCCACCTCCCCAACCAGCAGCGGCTTACCCAGCGGCCAGCCCAGCACCGCAACCGCAATACCCGGCTCAACCATTCGCTCAAGCGGCCACTGGAATCGACCCGTATCCACCACAACAACCCGGTTAGCATATGACACTTGATTTAGAATATTTGATGCCACGTGTATAAGCATACGTATTTGATTTACAAGCAGCTTACTGCTCCTGTGAGATTTTGCTACTCATGTGAGATCTTGCTGCTTATGCCCAAGATATGGCACTTACATATGCGTGGAAATCAAAGTTTTTATTGTCATGTGGTTTTATATAATATCACTGATCTCAAGACCTTTGCCTTGTTTCCAGCGCCTGCCCCGTCCTCCAGCTACAGTGGTCAAGCTTCAGCTACAGGGGGTGCAGCTTTTGCGGGCAATCTTGGCTCTCAAGGGGGATACCCCGTTGGTGCCACACAGCCATCTACGTCACCAAGTGAGTCAACTGCTAGGCACTCCTTATGCGTGCGCCAATAACATTCTAAATTTCGTTGTTGTGCTTCACCATATACATAGGTATCCGTGCCCCGTTGATCCCAGCCTGCGGAAAACATTCAGCCTTGTGTGGCTCGCTCAGTCAATGCGTTCCGACAAGTCGGGTCTGTGACGGAAATGTTGACTGTCCCGATGGTTTGTACATTGAATATATTTACATTTTTAAATTTATTTTTACAGCATATTTGTGCATACCTTGTAAATCAACCTGAGTTTCAAAACCCTGTGTGTCAGCTACATAATGCTGCATCCGACCAATGAACCTCGGCGGAATCGCTCTGTACATACAGTATAGTGAACGACAGTTTGCCCCCAATCTCCCAACCTTCCAATACTCGGCAGCTATTCAACTATTCTTCCTATGACAGAAAATGATCATGTCACACTACAAGGAGGACAGACTGAAGAGAACCCCCTTCACTGCCGTGTCTTGCCGCAGGTTCTGACGAACGCGCGTGCACGTCCCCCGTACGGTGTTGGCCGGCTGAATTCGCGTGTGTGAGTCTGACGCAATGCGTGCCGTTGTTGAGACGATGTGATGGCAAGGCCGATTGTTATGATAAATCGGATGAAGAGGTTTGGTGTAAATCACACTTTTAGTAGCGCACACAATGTACGGGGAGTGGCTTATGGCCTGTCGTAACACCTTGACATAGTGGACAACGTATTTGTGTATGCGAATACACTTTGTGGGCACATGCGGCGCAATGCGTGATGGGGCTGGGGTTCAGACCCTAAGTCTAATACCGCGCCGGCTGCCTGGTTGCTGATTCGCTAGTTTAGACAGGATCCAACCCCAAAAACCCGATGGTGCATAGGTACATACCCTACACTTCCAGCGGGTTCAGTATCTTTATGGGCCAGTGAACCTTTTGGGCCACAGTACGTTTTGGGCCACATTATGTTTCGGACCAGGAACCTTTTGGGCCAGGTGCCTTTTGGGTCAGGTACTTTTTGGGCCACATGTGCATGGTGCACTTTTTGGGCCAGGTTACCTTTTGGGCCAGGCCATGTTATACCTATCGAACCATGCACCTTTTGGGCCAGGTACCTTTTGGGCCAAGTACGTTTTGGGTCAAGTACTTTTTGTGCCACGTGTGCATGGTGTGCCGGGCCACATGTTTATTTTTACTCAAATGACAGCCTGAACCAGGATCACGTCCACAATACCTATGGCGAACTGATCTAGCGTCGATTATGTGAAAGTTGCACAACAGATGCCACATTCATTTTGGCCAAGGTTTAGGCTTTTAGATCAAAAACATCAAGTACTACATATGAGGGGCACAGCTGTATGGGTACCATTTGCGACAGACATGCCAGAGGGACATACCCGCGTGTTGCAGTATGCGCCTGTCTGACTGACAAAAGTGTCATAATTACCGATGACAAAACACTCACAACCTTTCCGTTTGACAACAAACATTCTTTTTGGTTGATTTCTTTTTTATCTGATCAAATCATCCTGTGTACCGTTTCTGTCAACTCTTTAGGCACTATTTGTAGTCTTGTTGAAACATTAATGGCTCTCCGAATGTTGGAAATCGAAAGTGCGCATTATTTATCGATCGCCATCAACATACAAGCATAGACGTAGACGGCAGGTTGGTTGATGTTACATGAAGTATTATATAAGGCACGTGGGTAAAAAACCATTTGACGGCGCGCGTCACATTTCAACAGTTTTTATGGGTGCCCACTCTTGATCATGATGTGATTTTTTGGGGCTTTGTAAGCTGAATTTAGCATCCGGAAGGAAGCCAGATTAATTTTGGTTGCAAAATCTGGTTACTTGTGTGTGATGTTGTTCGAGGGTTAACTGCGGATTGTGATCCAAAATAGATAGATTGCCTGTTAAAAAATTGACTATACCAAAAAGCGATATCAAACTTAAGTGATCGGATCAGACCAGTTCTGTCTTGGTGACGTGACTTCTTTGAACTAAGAATATTAAAAAATTAGTGATGCCACTCATTTGGAATAGCGTAAAATATGTTCGCCGACCTAAGATGAATAACTTTTAAGCTGGAGGAATTTAGTACTCCAGTAATCGGGGCATGCGCGGTAGCTTTTACATGAACGGGCAGAGCCATATTTCCACTAGTTTGTTTGCGAGAGCAAACATTTTCAACTTGTGTTCTTAACATCCTTAATGCAAGAAACACGTGCGACCAAGGCAAGTTACATCCGATCCGATCACCAAGCTTGATATCGCTCTATGTGTAAAGAGGGTACAGAATCTATTGTGCTGTTCTAATCTCCATACATATATAGCGTGGTCAAAAAGTACCTTTGCCAGGTTAAGGATACTACATGCCTCATGTGGCCCAAAAAGTACTGTGGCCCAAAAGGTTCACTGGCCCATAAGCCCATAACGACACGGAACTTTCCAGTTCAAGTCCATATGAAGTCCTTTATATAAAGGATTTAGCCCAATTGAAGGAAATTCCAACCACCACCCGGAGTACCGGTCGTAACAAGCAGCTAAGAACATGCAGCAGAATACACATTCAGCAATCTCCTGTGCATTTCGGTATCTGATGTTTCAGGGTTGTTCATCAGATGAGATCAAGCTTCTACTGGGCATTCGCCGTCGTCAGGCGCGATTGGTGCCGGAACTTCACCAGGAACGCAGCACTCGGCCCCAACCGTTGCCTGAATCTCAAAGGCAACGGCTCAGGGTCACTACCGAGCACCCGGACCGATTGAGGTCACGATTGTTGTTGAGAACGCAAGCTCGACCCCAGACAACAACGACGACTGCGACCACTACCACAACACAAAGAAATCGTGGAGTGCACAGACGATGCAGGGTGTGCTTGTGCTTCGGTGCTTGGCTTGGTTCTTGCGGTAGCCCCGTCAATTTTTGGGTGTGCGATACTTTCAACAACACTAATTTCGACCTGCGTGAAAGTTTTCATTCATCTCGAAAGAAAAACCTTTACGCTTTTGAGAAGCTTAGTTCGCCGACTCCAACACAAAGTACGGTGCTTTGAAAAATTGGTGAGCTCCATCTCCGTTCACTGACGATACGAGAATGAACTTAAGAAAATCCCGCCCACACGCACAGCCAAACAAAACAAAAAAAACTGACGAACGGCACCAGAGCAGACAAGATCACTCTAAATTTCCGCATTTATCCGTTTCAGCCGGACGAATTCCGCTGCGCTGATGGTGGTTGTCTGCCGTCGTCAGTGGAGTGCGATGGCAGCACCGATTGTCCGGATGGGACGGATGAGCGCGCACAACTTTGTGGTGTCGGCGACCAGGAAACGCAACGCGAACGCGTTTTGCGACAACATCAGGCCCGACAGAGACTGGCGCAGTTTGTCAACAATCGACAGGGCAGACTCGCACTCAGACAGTCACTCAGGCGCAGACACAACGAACAACAGCAGAGACGCAGGCACTGATCTGGATACAGTTATTCAAAAAAGAAAGTCTCGTTTGACCAAGGGCGATTCAAGTTTGATAGCGCTTGCTATAAAAAAATGAATTTCTGATTTGCAGTTTGTCAATATGTTTGGGTAGCAGCTCAGTGGTAACAGTTGCCCGCCAAAATATGATCTTTGTGACATGAAATGAAATGAGTTTTTTGCACATGAAATGTGTGTCAAGTCAAACGTGGCGTTATGTATGATTTACTCGTATGTACATGTCCTATTCACGCATTTGTTATTTTTGTAGCATCGTATTTCTCAGAATGTGCATTTTGTTTAGTTTAGTGGAATAAACCCTATTTACCTGAGTGACCTTGGCAAGTAAACCACCAACTGTACATACTGTATATTTCTTCCTTTTTCTTTAACCTCTGCCGCACACACAACCTCTGACGTAACTGCTAAGACCGACGAAACAAAACACTGATTCATTTCGTAAAAAAGCACTTCTTCTTTTATTCTTTCGCGATAAAAGTCGAGGTTTTGCATACATATAATGGTAACCATGCATATGAGTTTTGAACATTCATCCGCAGACCGAATGTTTCTCAAAAGTTCCATGACAAAATGTTGCAACAGAGAAACGATCGGCATGTTTATGTGCGCGGCACTACTATTCAGATTTTGTAACAAAATAAAGTTCTAGACATTATTGCAACGTGAACGTTGTGGTCATTCCACGAAACTTCGACAAAACCAGAATTTTGACACATTGACTTCATATTTTTATCATAAACAGCGAAGCACATGTTTCGAACGTGTAAATTTCTGCATTCACGCTGACAAACAAATAAAGCAAACTAATTTTAGTATTCAAATGAATTGTATTTTTACAAGCGCACGACAAGCATTCGCAAAAGACGCGCTGTTTGAATGTTTAGTTCATAGTTAATCGCGAAAAAAAACTCAAAAAAATTCAACGTATTGTCAGTCGGCGAAGTTTAACGAAGACACTATTCTCTGTTCATTAATATCATGACGCAGAAATTGACCCATCGCATTGTACTTCACATAGGCATTACTTTCGTTAGCATAAACACTGCATCTCATTTACGTATGTACGTGAACAACAGCGTGAGGCTTCCGGGCGTAAGTTATGTTAATTTGTCTTCTACTGTATCATTCAACTTATCATTAGGCTAAGCAATGGAAATGTTCATGAGAAATTAACAAAAACAACCATTTACTGATTTCCCAATCCTGTCTTCCAGCAGCACCACATAATTATCATGGTTATTCACTCAAGATCCTGATCTCCAACCACGCCCATGACAAGCGCAGCTGAGTGATGTTTCATCAGCTATTATTTATAATCACCGAATCGCTCCTATTACTCGGCGGTCACTGTTTCCCACGCTTGGCCAATCACAAACTGTCCGTTATCCGTGACGGGTTGGACGTATTTCAATCACGTCTGGCTTACGCCTTTGAGGGCTACCGTAACCTGCCCGGCAGACAGGTGCAGTCGTTCAACATCAAACCGGCGCAGGCGTTCTTTTTTGGTCGAAATGACGCCCGGATGAAACATACCAATGAAGTTGATGGTCAGGTTGGTGATCGGGGTGTTTTTATGATCGGGTGATCTATGTCTCGGTGGCCGGTATTTCGGTCAAACTTGGAACACGAGAACTTGGATTTTCCTTCTTTTGCTTCATGCGTTCGCTCAGATACCGAGGAAGGTATGCAGGCGTCTTCGGATCCACACAGTGTACGGTCACTTACCACTGGTATGTACATATGTAGGTAGTACATATGTAGTTATATGATAGTGCACACTTTTCTGGTGAACGAAACAGTTTGGTCCCCGAATCAGCGTCTTATGAACATACCGAACACGACCGGTCACCAAGCGCCAGGTACATATGTAACAGCATCCATATTCTCAAATTTTGAATTTCAAACGCCCCGCCAAAACAGAAACCGCACGATCGAAGTCGTCAATTTCCATCGGACGGATATGACAGTTTGGAGGAATACGCTGGTCCAAGAGAGTCGGTTGTGGACTATGATTATGAGGTCTACGACATTGGTCCACGGACATCGTCCACCACTCGACAACCATTACGTCCGCCAACCGGGCAGCGTTCAGTGGCTGACAGGTGCAGACTTTTGTGTTCATTGGCATTTGGGCTATAGTACGGTCGTTAACTCAGATCGCCGACTCCCATGTATAGTGTCTCGCGCTCAGCTGGATCTGCTTGTGATGACGAGAGTTGACCGGTTGACGACTGTGCCATTAAGCCTGCATTTACGATACAGTAAAAAAAATATCACAAAACAATGTTTGCTCTTGCCTTGCCAACCGTTCGTGGTCATAGCGGTTGCCTTCGATACGGCTCAAAGACCCCAACGTCCAATGACGTCCAACTGCCTCGATTTTAAAAAAATCGAAGAAACATCATTTCCGAAGATTAGTGTTAAACACAGGAATTCTCAACAATCGAGTCGTTTACCGGGCAATGAACCGTCAGCCAACCCCCACACGTGGGCCACAGCCACACAGCGGGTGCCCGAGCAACATCTCCCCCCACAAGTGTTTGGCAGCGCGCCAGCATTCGGCCCCGATCATCAAAGAGGTGGTGGTTTGGGTGTTTGCTTGGTGTTCTAGCAAATTATTGGCGTCGGTGCTTATGTATGTTGTTGGTGAAGAATATGGCAAATTTACTCACGTGATGATGGAAAACATGACTTCAAATATAATGTTGAAACACAATAAGAGCCGAGGCCAGCCGATGTCTAAATTGGACCGTCTCTACCACGTTGAATGCCATCGGACTCCGGGTCGGAGGGCAGAGGGGCCTCGAAAAAATGTATTTGCAAATATCCGTTCAAATTACTCTCAAACACGGGCATAAAGTGCGTGAATTGCCCTGAACCACACGAAAACAAGCAATTAACGATCCCAGGTCCAATCATCACAACCACACCGAGCAGCACAACCACCGTAACCACCACACCTCGACCCCTTACGCCACCGCCAATCACATTTGCGCCCGCACCCAGATGGCCGACCACCAGACGTGCACCACATCAATTTAGTGGTGCGTAAATGTTTGGTTTACAGTTTGTACTTTTGTGTTTTGGGTTATTACGCTCTTTTCTGATGAATTTATAAAAAAATATTCAATATGGAAAGCTCAGTTGACCAACTTTAAGATGGGTCGTGAAGTTCTGAGTCTGTCACGGCTCATCTGGTCACACTTTGGTCACCGAATCCGATAGAGATTCCAGAACTGAAATCACACCATTATTCAGCACACCACACCATGTTCATTTGTGTAATGCTGACGTGGAGTAAATTTTATTGGCACGTACTGTGCGCGTTGCAAGAAAAATCAATAGGATGAAGATCACTATAAATAATCAGGACTCTCCCCTCGTTTCAGGTTCGTTGCCCTCCACCGACACCCACCACCAACCAACCCCTCGCCCGCATCCACGACAGCACATTGTCTCCAACATCCCTGATGTTTCACATGGCGCTCGGCCAATCTCGGACGAAGAATGGCAACCGGTGAGTTGGCGTGTTATGGACAACGGTGTCAAGCGTGGCCGTTAGTCTTGTCCTAATTACATACTTAGCGGATGTGGTGGTTATGTTGTAGGTACGCGGCCGTATGCAGTTTGGCAGAGTTGGTATTTTTGCCGTACGCTCATATTTATGCTTACGCTTGGGCTAATGTTGATGTTCTACACGTGAATTTAGTCTTGCACATCCACACGGATAACTCAGTTAATGAATCACAACACAATGCTAAATTCAGGTTCCCGACCGCCATCTACCGTCGCAAGTATGGCCCTTCACAGATCGTCCACCGCATATCCCCGAACACAGGCAACACTTGACCGCAGTCCATCGCAGTACCATACCACCAAGGGAACAATGGCCCGTGGTGCCGGACAGACATTTGAATCCGCTACTGTTGCCTGAGCCTGATTCATCAAGGCAACCACAACGTGAGCGACGACCACCCACATCGTGGGAACAAGAACAACAACAACAACATTGGAGACCCGAACAACTTGAAGCACCACCAGCACCACAACAACATAGGACATTGCCGGACCCCGATGCGTCAAGGCCACGTGAGTTTCGACCAGTTCCAGGGCCCACGCAGCCCACGAGAGAACAAGAACGACAACATTGGAGACCAGAGCAACACGAAACACCACGTGAACAACAACAACAACATTGGCGACCCGAACAACTCGAAGCACCAACACCACAACAACAACACATGACATTGCCGAACCCCGATCTGTCAAGGCCCCGTGAGTTTCGACCAGTGCCATCACACACGCAGCCCACGAGAGAACAAGAACGACAACATTGGAGACCAGAGCAACACGAAACACCACGTGAACAACAACAACATTGGAGACCAGAGCAACACGAAACACCACGTGAACAACAACAACAACAACATTGGAGACCACAACAACACGAAACACCACCACCACAACAACGGAGGAGATTGCCTGACCCTGAACTGTCAAGGCCACTTGAGTTTCGACCAGTGCCAAACAGACATTTCCCACCACCGACGCAACGGGCATGGGAACAACAAAATTGGAGACAACAGCAACAACAACAACACTTGCGCTCCAATCTTCCACCGGGACTCTTAGGCATTCGACAAGAACATCAATCAGTTTGGCGTCCTTCGGCGCCAAGCAACGGCCACTTTCGAACAAGTCAAATGGACCGACGCAGCATGGCTGAGGTACAAAGGATTGGCTCAGTGGGGAAGTGTGTCGGCATGGTATACGGTCCGGGGCGCACTCTGGGTGAAAGTTGAGGCGGCGGCCCCGCGGGGCCCCGCCCCTCCCGAAAACAGGGGGGGCGCCCGCCGGCGCCCGCGCAACCCCCCGCGGGCCCGCGGGGGCCCGCGCGCCCCGCCCGGCGCGGAAGTGTCGTCGACTTTTGCCTATACTTTGCACTGTTTCGCACGCGCGTGCACGCGACTTCAACTTTCAGCCTAGAATTGCACCCGGTACTGTACCTGTACCTGACAAACACTTAGCACGTTGCACGTTGCCCGTTAGCCTGCTCCAATCGTAATGCACTCCGATGACTTAGTCCGGGAGGATTAGGTCTCTGAACAAGTAGCATTCGCGGTCGTAGAATTATTGGGGTGACTGACTACCGGTTAACTTCGCTCCGGGCTGTTATGCTCAACACACAAAGTGTAGCATCCCCAGTCCACTGTTGTCAACCGCGGACAGCATTTCTTGTGTGGTGGAGCATTGCAGTGCGATCTCCACTCCTGCGAGCGTGCGAATGTTACGTATAGGTATGTATACTGTAGTTGCTCAGAGATCTGTATGTGTTATATGGCTGCTTTGACGTTTGGTTCTGCCGAATTTTCGCTCCCATTGTAGCGGGATTTGTATCAGCCACACGTTCTGAGAGGTTTCTAACGTACAGTAAAAATCAGGCAAAATGACCAGTTACCATGAAGTCACTTGTCATTCTGCATTTATTCGGTAACACAAAATGATCTGATGATGAAAAACGTCTGATGATGATCACTTCGCAGCATGCCAGCTGGCCAGCGCCCGGTGCAGCAGTCCCACCCGGTTTGATCCCATCGTGCGGCCGCGACGAGATCGTCTGTGGCCGATTCCGATCCCGATGCATACACTTGTCATTGTTGTGCAACGGTGTTGACGATTGTGGGGACAATAGTGACGAACGGGCGTGTCATGCTGCTGCCAACAAGGTATAAGGAAAGCGTTCTTTTACTCTCGGATTTAGGTCTGGGCCTGAGTTCCGCCCAGAACAAGGCTTGCTGTTTGGGCCCACGCATTAGGGCCAAGGTCGGGCATGTGCCTATAATTATTCACCGTTACTGTCACTCCTCCGTTGCTGATGTTCACGCTTTCGTGCCTAAAGCGAAAAAGCACTTACATACATACGTTAGGTACTACTACTGCTTGTATTATGTAGGCACCTGTAGTAAGGTTGCAACCACTAAATTCAAATTGTAGCCTCAGTATCACTAATGACTTTGTCAACCAACAATATGCAGCAATATCACCGTCGGGCACCTACCATACGATATCACCAGCCCAGAAACAGTCGAAACAACCGCAACAGTGGTGGCACGTTAGTGCCCTGGCAGCGCCCTGCTGGCAATCCCCCTCAATATCTGCACAAGTCCACAAATGTCGAAAGACCGTCTCTGGCTCGCGGGCTATTGACCGTCGATCCTTCGGTCGAGGAAAGCAGGTGACCCTGGGCGAGTTGCACTTTGATTTCAACAATGGTTTTGATTTTGTCCCGGCATATTTCGTAATCTCACGATGGGAAATGTCCGAATAGGGTCTCCATTGTGGAATTACGCACTATCTTTGGCCTGCAGTTTCGCCCCCTGCTGCTGCGCCAGGGCAGCTCGTGTCAGAGGGTGCCCACTGATTATTTTCGATGGTTCTTTGGAGCATTACCACCCGTTGCATCAAAACCACGTTTGCGCTTTGCAGCCTGCCACGACCACACACTCCCTGCAAGTTTTTCAATGTGAAAGTCTATGTTTAGGCGCTTTGTACTCCTTTGCAGACTTCGTTCGCGTCTGCTGCCCGACCCGACCGTCCCACGACCGGACAATACGATCTGTCCCGGGTTGCATCCGTGTGCCGATGGTGATCAGTGTATCGATCCGACATACGTTTGTGACACGCATCACGACTGCGATGATGGATCAGGTGATGTTTCACTGGGATGTATCGGCATCGGGTATATTCAAGTTACAGTACATCAGGTAGTGTTGTCCGCTTCGCTCGGTTGTAACAAGCCGCAAGTGCACCGGGTGTTCTTCAGCTACATATGTATGACCACGCAGCCCGACAGAAGCGAGGGAAGACCCCGTTTGTCACATTAGGTTTTGGAGGTAAATCAAAACATGTTCGTTATTATAAAATCTAGCGTGAAGCATCAGTCGGCTAGGCCCACTGTAACCGTACAGTAACCGAGTCCATTTCAGACGAGCCAGCGCAGTGCGGTCAACAAACACAATCGCGTCGTAACAGTGTCTTGCAAGAATACAAGGACAGACAACAGGCCAGGATCGATTCTGCGGTCGCAGAACGAAGCAGTGGCACACATCGAACTATTACATCATCGTCGTCAGCTAGAAGGACTCAACAGTCTACCGGCTCGGACACAACTGATGTTTCATCCATTCAAACAGCTTTACAACGAAGGCACTCGTTTCTGTCAAGAACTAGACAACAGCGGCAACGACAACGCACATCTTGATCTGACCCTTGGATCACATTTTACGGTCTGCTCCTCCTCATAGTGAACGGTTTCAGCACAGAGTGACCGAGTATGCTTACGGATCCCGATCAGTACGTCTCTCATGAACGGTGTAGACAGGAAATTATGCAACATTCGTTCGTGGTGCTCATGTTGTTTTGTTGGCATTTATATTGCTCTGTTGTGCTTCGGTCAGTGTACCATGCAATACACATCTCCACTGTCTGCGTGAGCTACTATGACATGAGTCATCGAATTTTAATATTTTTTGTTTCAGATTTTCCGTATCCTGTGTAGTGCTTGGGAGCGTTTCCGATAAGTTACCATTTTCATCACTATGGAAGCATCAAACACCAATCCTTCCTGGGTTGATATACTCTTCTTCGAAACTCACAGCTTTGACGAAGAAAATGAATAATGACTTAGAGACTGAAACATAACAGCAGTACAACTGAAAAGAAGCATGTCATAGAACGATTAATAGTCAATGACAGAACAATTAATAGGTAATCAAAATAATATGCATATACATAAGTTAAAAGCCGTCCTTGAAAATAAGAAGTCATTGGCCACATTTCCAGCGGCCGGGCAGCCGTTACCAGTTTGGAATCGTCGCTGGCAACACTTACAAAAAACACTTTTACGTAGATGGCGTCAAGTACGGAATTCGGCCCATCATCAACACGCTCAATGTTTCGTTTAAGTGGGACACCCAATTTCATCCGAATTATCCTCGCAGTCCTGTCTGTGATCGCACACCGCTGCCAGTGGGATGCACGACATGTGATCGTCGCACCAGACTGCATTCGCAGCCAGACATGCGTCGACATCGGGTGGCGCCTGTGGAGGAGTGGTGAGAACAGTGAACACAGGGACAAAAGACCTACACAAGCAAAAAAATCCACCCTACCATGCGGAGACAACTTTTTCCCACAAGTTTTCCCAAAGAAACTTTTCCAAACATTCCAAAAAGAATTTTAAATTTTTTTGCCAACTCCACATGTACACTGCGTCGTATGCCAGCCAATTCAGAAAGTCCTACATCGCGCTCGCGCACAGTATCAAGACATTCGCCCAGTGGTCCAGAATGTCTCCTTACCTCACGATCCTGGTCTGCGCCTGAGGAGTCAGGTTGATTGACTCCTCCATCTTGCTGATTCAGGCTACGTCGTCGTTGTTCGGCAATGGTGACGGCGGCCTTGTGCGTGCCACAAGCGTATTCATCGGACCCATCGTGACAATCAGGGTTGCCGTCACAACGGAGTGATGCCGGCAGACAACGGGCGCCGTTCGCGCATCTGTGATGTTTCATGATAGGTAATATTTAGGGCTCACCACGATATGACGATAATGCATGAATTGTACTGCCAAATGTGCCAGGGACGGCGGTAAACCAGAACATTGTCAATGCGAAAGCACTGGCTGCGAGAATGATCTCAATTTGTTTCCACGCACAGCACTAGTATTTAGCAATAATATTTGGTTTTGTAAGCAAGCGTATGCAATCTAACTGCTTTGTGGGGAGTCACCCACCATCAGTGTTCGAACGGGATTCATTTTTACCGGGAGGAGATCAAGAAAGGGAGGATGGATGACCTTAAAGGGGGGGGATCAAAAATTAAAAACACACCGAAAAAAAAAACAACAAAACATAAATAACCGACCGGACGACCCCGAACTCTTCCCCACCTCTTTCCCCCCCCCCCTGCCCAACGCCCCCCCTCCAAGCCCCACCCCCCCCCCCCGCGCCCACCCCCCCCCCCCCCCCCCCCGCCCCCCCCCCCTCCCTGGGAAAGAGGAGAGAAGGAGACCCCACCATGCACTGAAACTCCAAACAGTGGACATTTTTGAGCGACGTCTTTTGGTCCCCAACCTGCTGTTGAACCAGGATAGCGAACTGATAGTGGTAAAAAATGCCCGATATTGAGAGTGGTAAAAAAAGCCCGATCCGATGACGTCACTGTAAAGAGGTCTGCATACCTGAACTCGCCGCCCTCACATCCCTGAGTGCGTGGCCCGCAAGCGTGTTCATCGGACTCATCTGCACAGTCAGGTTGCCCGTCACACACTAGCGATGCCAAAATGCACTTCTCGCCGCTGCCACAGGACACCTGGGTGGGAAGGGGTCAGAGCTAGCATGAGGGTTGGACCTCGGTTGAGGCTTTGCCACATGTGTAGTAGCTTGGGCCATGATCTTGAGTCTAGGCCTTGGCTATGTTTCGTTTCAGGCTCTCTCAGGCTTCTTGATTGGGTCTAGGCCTAGAGCCTTACAAGAGCTATAGACCAGCCTCATTCTGCGGGCAGTCGAGTGCGGCAGCCTTGCGTGTGTGTGGCAGAGCCGAGGCACTGCGTTGATATGGCCGGGTGCCGGGCAGGGTGGGACGGCCCACTGGCTGGCTGACTAAAAATGAAAAACATGGTGGTCTTGGTGGAGTATGGTTTGGAGAATAATGTACTATAGGGTTTAACTAAAAATTTGGGCACCCTAATTTGCTGGGGTTAAGCGGAAAACATTAACACACCGAATAGCGATTGAAGCACTAAATTCGACAAATTTGTTCATTCCCGAGTGTCTGCTTTGAACAGCTTCTACGCTGGTCAAAAGTTCCTGGTTCACCTTTATTATAAAATACTGCCCAAAAAAATGTTTTCGCCTTGCCGTTGTCCTGCCACCATCCGACGATAGTCGTACACATGTCTAGTGGCACATTTGACTTCAAACTAGCGCTATGATTATGCCAACAAACCGATTACGGTACATTTTAAGTGTGCTCGCACCGAACTGATTGGTGACAAAAACAGGCACTCACTTGTATACTTGGGTGTTTGTCCGTTGTAGAGTGGTATGCCATCATCGCGGTACTGTACGCCCAGTCGTCCTTCAGGCAGTAGGGGACCGGTCGGTCGAGTATTGACGTAAGGGGCTGGCGCCGGTCGCGGGTACGTTGGCGCCACTGATGGGTAGACTTGTGGCGCCGCGGGGATGGGATAGCGCACTGCCGGAGGGGTCATGGGTGGGCCATAGATGATCGGGGCATGCGTCGGGGGAGGCGATGGGTAACTGAAATATACGAACATGATTGGTAAACTTGATGGCTACATTATGTACATGTTGGACTTTTAGGTGTTGTTTGACAATGAATGCTCAAGTACGGTACGCTAAATGAAATAATGTGGCAGAAATAAATATTCAAAAGAAAACATTAATGGCGCTTACTGTCTGACAGGTGGGTGCGTCGGATGTGGGTAGCTGAAATGTTTGACAAATTTTTGCGTTTCGAAGGTTATGCAATGTTGTGCATCTAACAATCAGTGTTCGAACGGGATCCCGATCCCGGATCCCGGGCTCTTTTTCTGATCCTGATCCTGATCCCGTCATTTTGATAATATGTTTTCCTCACACTCAGGAACGGTAATCTTGTCCCTGCCAGACCTTAATTGGCTTTGCTTGGTCTTGTTCCCTGGTCAAAATTAATCGAGTTAGTAAACCTTGCAGCAAAAAAATTACGTGACGAAGAAAGCATACGATCCGATACGCACAAATGTGTGATGAACATCCGAGTGTAAGCCCACTAACTGCTGATGATGGGCAATGGGTGCGTGCGTGTGGTGATACTGAGGGTTTGACGCCGGCGGTGCATTCTGATTGAAAGTGACCACAGCCGGTACGATGGGCCCGGCGTGTTGGTGTCCATGGGTGTACAGGTGCTTCTTCACTTTGTTGTTGGTGGTGCCCGGGACATCGTTAGTGCCAAACGCTACTGCATCGTTGTTGCTATTCACCTCTGGGACCACTGGACCACCTGATGTTTCAGATGGTTTTTGAAGCGACTTAGTATTCATAGGGGAAGTTGTCTGGGACAGTGATCTATTGTATACCGATACAAAGGTATGTAGGTGTGGTGCGAGGAATGTCACGGGACACTTTCGAACTGCACTATACCTGACGTCTATTGTGCAGCGTGTTTTTAGCTGCTCGTCTGCCCGACCTGCGTTCGGGGACGGGCACCAGGTCATCGTCCGTGAAATGGCTAGGTGACGCCCACAAGACACATACGATTTATGAGCTATAGGTTTATGCTCGCGAACAACATCGTTGCCGTCGGTATAGCAGTTTTTTCGACACCCGATCCCATTGGGACTTCCGAACACCCACAACAAGAAAAAAACAGTAACCTGTACTGCGTGTACCTACCCGTGTTAGCCTCATTCCCGGTCAACTGCGGTTCGTGATTGATCTGCGGCGCCGCCGCTTGCCTGAACGCGACCACGTCGGGTTGTTGAACCTGAGAATGTGCGTACAGTCCACCCTCCTTATAAATACATGATTGGCATCCCGCAACTTCTTTAATACCGTATCTTCCGTCACCACAAACAGCGTTAAACCAAGTGAGCGTCACCCCTGAGCCTAACCCCCAAAAACGGCAACAGGCCTAATGCAGCATACCTGTTCATGATTAGACCCACCGATCCCGACGTAGTCCAAATTGATAAACTCCTCGTCTGAGCCCGATAGAACCGTTTGAGTCAAACTGCTGCACAAAAGGGCCAACAAAATTCGCATCGCATCGCACGTTCGCATGATTTTGGTGGTTTCGCACAAAAAAGTTGATAAAATAGTATTTTACACGGCGATTAAAAAGAAAAACTGCTAGTTTTCTTGGTCACGTATGATTTTAGACCACTTCTTTGACATTGTGCACGAATGGTGTTGTATACGTTTTATACTATTATCATTTTCACATGTTTATATACACACAACCTGCCGAATCAATTCGAATTCATTTTTTTCAAATTTCGCTTTTCTGTTGTGGTTTACAACATGCATTCATGCCTTTCGTTTATTTGGCACTTTAGCGCATTAAAAGCAACCATTAACGATCGTCAACCATGTTTTAGTTTTAGTTGTGGTTTTATTGTTGCGTCATTTTATTCGCTTTAACCCTGACACAACAAACTGCCTGTTGCATCTAATTGCTCTTTACGTGCGACAGGAGGCAGTTTCCGAAAACTTCGGTGCGCCGTTTTCCGAATGCGTTTCTCATTTCACAGTACTGCTTATCACCATCAGTCTTCCGTGAACAAGCAATTAACAACCAATTTATACACATTGTCAAATTTCAAGTATTGATGACAAGTATACCAGATAGCGTTGTGCTCAAAAATATGTGCTGAGTGTATGCTGCTTATATACACACCACAGTAATATTCTTATTTCTCTGCTATACCGCGCGCTCATATATCACAACAACTTTGCTCTTTTAACATAACATCAAAAACATTCAACATCATATTACATGTGTACTATTCAAATGTTATTTTTTCTTTCGGACAATGAAGCGTACAGCAGTGGTGGATCAGGGTCACAATAAATGTTTTCCATTGCAAGCGCCACGCATTGTTCATAGTGATCAATAATATTCTTGAAGGTCACATTAAAAAATAAAGCATTCTACAACTGATCTACTTTTATGCATGTGTTTTTGGATCAATTGAGGTTTGCTAACTCGCTTAAAAAAGTTTACAAATTTTTGATCCATAGACCGAAACATTGCGTGAAGTTGGACCCGCGGTCAATCAACAAGGGTGGCGCCCAAAAATCAGGCCACGGACACCTTGAAACAAGTTCTGGGCCGAGTCGACGGAAAAGCATTTGGACACAAAGTGTTTGCTGTGCGTGGCTCCGCATTTATATTGTTAAAAATCCATATGTCTCGACCCGGTCAACACTTTTAATGTTCGGCTCTGTGCTCCAACAATACATAATTATAGGTCACTCACGTTTTGGTCAGGCTACGTGCGTCTTCGGAGGAGTACTAAACATTAAAAGGCTCAACATCAGAGATGACGTGGGACAGAAAAACGCGCGCCAAAAACTGGGGATCACGCGCACGTGCCAAACCATAGTAAATTTTGTCGCACTATGTTGTGGTGTTCTGATAAACGACAGGAAATACCACTGATATAAACGCTACTGGTTTGGAGAGAAACACCGAATAAACAAGAAAAGGACACAAGTGCACTGCGCCAGCATCAGATCAACAAGAACAGTGGAACAATTTCGGAAAGGCTCTGGTCGGAACCTGATCGCACTCTAAAGTGCACGCATTATTGCGCGCTGTGCACGTGTTTATCCGAAGTCAGAAACAATATGAACTCACGTGTGCATATAAATTCGTTGTTGTTTTTGGTCAGCAGTGCATGCTGCTTCACACAACGACAAACACCACGAAATCACAGAATGAGTTCGAGCGCAGAAGATTAAAATGAGTTCGAGTCCTCAGTGTTAGAATTGGAACTTGAATCGATCCCAAGCCTGGTTTGATTGATAAAATATAAATGTGCCGCGGCGCTCAATCGAACGTGCATAATGCGCGCCTTTTATATTTCCTGCTTTTAGGAATTTTACTATCACGTTTTGACTACAAACGTGAACACAAAATGAAAACTATGACGCAATAAAAACATCGATTTTGTTTTGTAAAATCCAAGCTTTGTTTTTGGGGAAAAGTTACTTTTTCGCGCTCACCTGCTGCTGCGATTCAGATTCTGAAGAACTGAACGGAAATAGTTTCATTTTTTGACATCTGGCACAACATAATACCAGAATTGTTTTTTTCTTTTCAGCAATATTATTGCACAATAGAGCTGCATCTTCGTGGGTGGTAAAGGCTCATTTTCTATTTTTTTTTCATTTCATCTTTATGTGTGACCGACTGAGATATGGCTATTGTTAAATGGCTTTCCCCCAGGAATTATTAACATTTTTAACTGGCCATAAATGCTCGTTTAGCATATGTATAGTTTAGCCGGTGTAATGTTAGACGGCGAATGTTCAAATGTTTTTTTCCACAGTATACTAGAAAATTTCCTTTCTGTCAGTGAAGACGTGCGAATTTTGACAACAGCACAAACACAAGTTCATAAGGTAGGTGTTGAGAAACTATGCTTGAACATCAAGCCAGATTGCATTCCGACTTTGCTCCCGGAAGTCTGAATGTCACAAACGTTTGCCTAAGCAAAGTGTCAGTCTGGGATCGTTTTCGACGAAAGTATTGTCTGTGAAAGAGAGAAGAAATTGTTCCGAAATCTTTTCCCATCATTATTCTGTCTGCTTACTTTTCATGATCACATTCAGTTAGTATCACTCACAACATTTGTTTGTAAAAAAATGCCACTGTTTTGACATGAATTTTACTGCTCTTGGTGTTGATTTATTTTCACCAAAGCGTTGAAACCTGTTGTCATACTTTTTGACTATTGTTATTCAAGTGGAAAATTGTCTGTCACTATTTATTTTGTCCGTCAAAACCACCCTTGTTGGTAAAATTCGATAAGGATCATGCTTATCTTATCAATCAATCCCATACTATCGCCATTTATGCAAGAAAATTTAGATTTTTTTTAACAGCGTGCGTAAAAGTGGAGCTGCGATCGAGTCAAACCTTAGTCATGACGAAATACAGCATTTTCTGTTTCTGTTACGTGCACGGTACAAATATTCTAAACTTGCCACAGAAATCATGCAAGATTTCAGGCAGGATGCACATCAACGATGATAACAGATCAGGACAGCGACTGGACAACTGGAAGTCTAGATCATTAAATTGTCCGAAAATGTGACCACAACAAAAAATAGTCTATTTTTGTCATAAAAATGCTACAATATACAGTAATTTTAAGTTGAAATACTGAATGATTATTATGAAAACTATCAATTTACTGATTTTGATTATTACGACGACTCAATGGACTGGTGCTATGCTCCCAAACTCCAGATACAGCTCAGGCGTTCGGCCTTTCCTTAGAAGACGAGGTAATAACAGATCGGTTTTGAGACTGGTCATCATGTTTCTTGGGGTATAATTCTCCTCATCCAACAAAAACCGTTGCGCCGATATCGGAATCAAAATTGTAAGTGAATCTCGAAACGTAAAATCAAACGTTTGAAGTACGTCAGCAAGACACATCCGACCTGATCACAAAAATTTGATATCAACACCAATCTGTTCAAAATTAAAACTGAATTTGACGACATTAGTCACCCTATAGTGTTCAAAAAATCCCGACAACGAAAATTTCAATTAAATCCTGGCCGACAGACCCTAAAATTTGCCATATCATAATGTCATTTGAACCACCACCTACAGACATTCTCAATCGAATCAACGAAGCTGGTCGCGTGCCGGTGACCCTGTCGCAATTGTTGATCCTGCCCGAATGTGGACCAGATTTTGTGCTGTGCAGCGATCGGAGCTTTTGCGTGCCCGTCAGCAGGTATATACAGTCTAGCGTCTTTATAACGGGCCCTAATGGACGGCGTGGACAC
>JASAMV010003838.1:0-21354 GCA_030248065.1 Rhynchonema sp. JSB1_4
CAAGGAGAGAGCAAGAGATGAAACAAACAATGATCGAAGAAAGCGGCATGCTTATCGGTACGGCACTAATATTTTGAATTCACTGTTCACCTGGTGCAGGTGTACAAATGCAAACGAGCACTACCCGGCACATAGCATACCATAAAGAGACTGAGTGACACAGCATGGTCCGCGGACTGTTTATTTACATTTTGGAAATTGGTGGAATAAAGGCCTGACTTCAGGCCGCGGAAACCTGGGGTAAGCTAATTCAAAAAGTAACATTTGAGTTCCGCAATACACCACAAGATACAATCGCAAGGGGTCTCTCTATGGACGAAAGTGCCAAAAGTGACTGCGGGTTCCCAGAGACAAAAGGCCACCCGTTGTAATCTCACCAAAAGTCGTGGTCAATTGGGGCAGATAAAAACTTGACAAAAAGTGCCAGCTATGTACATAATCGTCCAACTTCTCACTGCACATGTGCGCATTGTTTCACAACAGCGCGAAGTCAAAGACCTAAGGATCATGCTGTGAGTGCTTCCGGCAACCAAGATAGGTACATATCCTGTGATAGGGGGAAACCAAAAGCCTTTTAGACGAACGACAGTTAAGATCGACATGACAGCAGAATTTCTGTATAAGTGCGCCAAAAAAAAGTCAAAAAGATAATGCCGGCGGGGTGCAGTGAATTGTCGCTAAAACAGTCGCTTAATACCGGATCTAACGATCAACGTCAGTTGAGATAAACTGGTCGGCTTTGGAATGAAAAATGACACCGACTTTTGACTCCTGTACCGACAGACATCTTAAGAGGGACACGACGATTTTGTATGCTGATGCGACTTGATGTCCAAAGCGCGACTTTGGTCACCGCGTCGCAGCTGTCGGGGATGAAATGAAAAGTTCTTAAGTGCGCCTGGTTAACGCTGTCGGCCATAAGATTTAACGCCAAGGCCATCTCTCTGGAATGGACACACATCAGCACACATGTGCACTCTTAGGTACGTCATGCGCAGTGTGCGGGGTACCAAGTTGACATGCTCAGATACTTGGAACGCAAAGCACGCGCCCGCCCGCATCCGCGGTGTTTGAAAGACGAGAACTTTCGACCAGCGTGCGCATGCAATTGAGCAGATTTTCAACTTTTCCACTCTTGTGCGTGCTGTTGCACACGTTTAACTTACACACGCGCGACGTGTTAGTTTCAGAGTCAGACTTGCGTATGTAAATTCGCCATTGCAAGCAAGCTAGCGGGTCCGGGCGGCACCACGCGCCGGCCATAAAACTTGACTTTGCGCTGCGCGGCGCACCACCGCATGCTTATTTTGATCTGTGCTTCTTTCATACTCGATCTGACAGGCATGATCCCAAAAACACGCACGCGCGCGCGTTGCTCTCAAAATTGTTGGTTCAGCGCAGAGTTCTGCGCATAGGAAGATGCACACACTAGCCAGCGGAGAATGAAATTTTGGCGAGCGGTGTATGCAAAACTTCCATGTGTACATGCATTGTACATTTGCAAGCGCTGCTAAAAAGGATACGGCGCACATGGTACACATGTAAAGGCACACTACACGCTCGGCTGGGGCTTGGATATGCCTATAAGAAGAGCCGAGCCCGCCACGCTGTACCAAGCTATCGACACATGGAGATGTATACATACATGCTCGTGAAACTACGACAAAAAAACTACGGAACGATGTATATGTACTGTATATACGCGCTTGGAGCTGATTTTTTTAGTTACTCTCGCATTAGTTACTGAACCATGTGACATACACTGTAAAAGAGGGTGCCATGCATGGATTTTCTTTTGGCCATACGTACATATAGTGAGTATAAATGCCAAACACGGGGCCAACTGGGGCACCGTATACTATGTACATACAGTACCAGCTGCAATTCTAGGCGATTCTGAGGCGGCGCAGGCTCAGCCTGCAGGCGCCTGCAGGCTCCGCTGATTTCTATTCTTCACTGTGCAGGCCAGCCTACAGGCCCGGCGGAGGCGGGTGAGGCTGGGCGGCGGCGCCTGCAGGCGCCTGCAGGCTCCGCTCGTTGCTTTTCTTAACTGTGCAGGCCAGCCTGCAGGCGTCTGCAGGCTGAGCCTGCGCCGCCTCAGGATCGCCTAGAATTGCAGCTGGTACTGTAGGTATGTACATTACGTATACCTGGCCAATGCAAACCGCATAACTCACCGTAGGTTCAGGACACGTATGGGCTTGAGTAGTGCGTATACATAGTTTGAAAACTTTTCCTAATTCATGCTGTACCGACACGGGTACCTATGTACATATACCGGATACAGCCCTCTGGCGAGCTCTGCCTGTGACATGCACTGTTACTAGCTGGCGGCGCACCTAAAATACGCCATGTATGGTACCCCGAACCGAGATAATACGCGGTTCGGTATAGCGGAGTCTCTTCCCTGTGTACCATAGTCAACAGCGAGCCGCGTGTAGCATTCATCAAACTCAAACTCTGTGGAACCCCGCAAGCGCATGCGAGTTTTGAATAACATGTACAGGTATTGCACGGTACTGGAACCATACAATATAAACTATCCGATTGCGCCTTGTGCACACAGCACAACTGAGTGATAGCCCTTCATTTTAGTGGTTCATAGCGGCCTAGGTGATGTTTCACAATAGCCGTGAAAATCATTGATACTCAGCTGCAGCTCACTGCTGATGAAATTGATTTTCATGACGCATTCTTGGTGTTAATTAACCGGTACAGAATATGTAGGTATATGTAGCCCATTGTTGTTTGCAGTTGTTGTTGTTATGTGTGGGGAGAGTAACTTTCAGAACCTGGGCTACTCAAATGTGACAAGAACGAGAAAGATAGTACGCCTACGCAGTGTCACGTCATGTGCCAAATTGGGGTCAGGGTCCGTACCGCACAATGACCGATCAAGATCCAAACATTCACGTGCCCCGTGTTGTCCATACAAACACGCACATGCAATGCGAGCCTCTCCAAGCGCAAGCGTAGCTCCGACCGCCGCGCGCCTAACCATTTACTAGCATGTTGTTGTAGCTGGCGCGCCCGCACTTTTAAAGAATTCCGTTGAATGTATACCTCATAAGATGCAAAAGCGAGCGGAACACAAGCCACAAAGCAGCCCTCCAGAATAACATGCACAGCTCCAAAAGAGCACAATAATGCGGAATACAGAGAACAGCGTGTGTAGGAGCCCAGGACACCCGTTACGCTCATGCATATTTGGTGGTTTGCTGATGCAAAACAGTGTGAGCCCTGTTTAAGCCAAACCAAGCACAAAGAATCAAGCTCTTATTATATTAACTTGCCCAAGGCGGGGTCATAAAATCGGTTAAAGATTAAAAATATACACGAATATGTATGATACAACCGTCTGGTGTATATACGCATCTCAAATCAAATCAAAAACTTCGGGTCATTTAGCCCAACTCCTTTCGGGATAATCCACTAAACCACAGAAATAAAAATGAATGCCCAAAACTAAACCAGATGTGGGTGCCATAACGAAACCAGATTGAAAAAGTGGGGATGAAAAATGAAAAATTTAAAATGTTGGTCTTCAATCACTCAACTTTTGTTTTCTGCACAAATGGTTCAGCAAACAAACCCCAGAGGAACCAGAAGAATGCAACGAATTTCACCGGATAACAAGTATAAATCTGAAAAAAAATCACAACAGTACAATCAAACATTGAATAATAAAATAATTGAATTGTTGATAATGGCATGGTTTAACCACAGTCACAAACAAATGTGAGAGATGACACAGGAAAACGCACTACTGTATGACAAGTTTAGTCGCCAACCGACACAAGACGTTATACAGTAGTACCTTGTAGCGCGTACACGAGTCTAAATAAATGGAGTGCAACAATAAAGCAACGACAAAAGCACATGAGAAACGAGCAGTTCATAAAGTCCGGCTGCGGGAGCGAACACTACATTGACCGACGTGCCGCAAACCAAACAAAGGTCTTCAACTGAACCTTTGTTTGTTCTCTAGTGATTTCGAGACCTCAATTTAGCTTCCGGAATCAGAAAGTTCCCAAACAAAAGACAGAATAGTGCAGTTTCATAAAACAAGGTCCCTTTACATGACATGTGTGTACTTGGGTCCATGCATTAATATTGGTGGACAGACAGGCGACATAATACAACGAGAATAGCGAAGGAAAAAGTATACAAACCGAATCAAAAACGAAACAGAATACTTTTTTTGTCCATTTTAGTTCACGCAGAACTTGCAACCAAAGCTCCCCATTTTTTCAATTGACAGTGACAGCGTGGCTCACGGCGGGTTTTATCAAAAGAAAAACGAGTCTCACTGAGACCACAAGTACTAACATAACACACTCTCGGGGAAAAAACGGTTCCAACAGTCGGAAACCGGCAACAGTTCAAGTTCCAGGATGAAGCAGGAAGGAACGGTAACCTCAACCATCATGATGGTTCAAGTTTCGAAAAGGAAGATATGAAGGAAAGTAATGAAATTACTCATCTCTCCCATCTCTATCGTCGGGCATCTGCATGTACAGGCTGATTCAAGTAGTTCATTCGCTGGGTTAAGTGCAAAACCAATCAAATGTATAAATACTATTTTTTGATATTAAAATCTCTGAATTTTCTGCTGGAGCTTTATTCCAACTATACATACTGATCACAAGAATATAGGGCTCTTTGCACCTGTCTCGAAGCGTCATCAAGCCTTAAGCGTGAAAAAAATACTTTTGAACTACCCTGAACTCGTTTGTGCACAATAAACTGTATCATTGATGATGGACTTTTTTGTTTGCCCAGCCACTCGGCCGGCCCCAGTGGACGAAAACTATATGGACATAAAGAATATCGGTTTGAATAAAAAGAGACAAAGGAATCACAAATGAATAGCAAAAAACAACGAAACAAAGAACCAAAACACTTCAGTCACTGACAACAAAGCTTGATTTTGTATATGATATCTGGCTGTCATTGAGCCACAAGAAAAGACGCAGAGCAAAAGCTGAGTAAACGCTTCTATGAGGGTATAGTAAAATACATATAATATTCAGCATGTGTGGTGCGAAATCTTGCTAATGTGTAGCAGCGCCTACAGAAGGTAACCAATGTACCACTCCAGTCGAAAGATGAAGTTCCAAGGGTATATACGTTAATTCCACGTTTGTTTACATAAGAAGAAGCTGTTCACGGAGTAATACTGAACTCAGAATTTTAGGACTGTGCGTAAGCGCCAGGGCAAGCTTTTCAAAGTTCGCAATCGCAAACAGTCGTGCTTTGAGATTTTCAAACTCAAACGTTGTATATCCCGCCTGCGGCTGCAGAACTGCGAGCGTGCATGTCTATGTGCGCAGTACTAACATTCTGAAAGTGTGTGAAAGAAACGATCAACAACAAACTCTATAGCCGGTAACAATATAAAGCTCCTTCAGCTAATCGTATCGAGCCTCCATAATGCTTTATGCAAAAATTTATGAGTTCTTTCAGGAGCGGGTTTATGACTCACTTTATGCTCTGACAAGTGTTTGATTACGGGAAACAGCTTTTCGCTTCTGATTAACAAATTTACGAATGCCTTTTGGTTAATGTTAAGTTATATGTCAGAACTCTGGCTACTTATTGGACTTGCGTGGTCTACAAACGCGGTTATCTAGCTATCAATCAACTTTGAATAGTATGTACGCTTCACACAACCTGCTCACCCGCACCCACCCAAAGGTGACATTAGGTAAAGCAATTGCTTTAAGAATACACCTGGGAAATGGAGACAAAGTCAGAATTTAGGAATAAGTCACTCTTTGCTTTGCTGCGAAGCAAACAGTATGAAGTGGTTAATGTATCCGGATGCTTTTGTACGAATGTCTGAATTAAACGCCAAGAATGTGATATTGAGTACTTCGGTATCAGTATTCGACTCTTTCATGGATGGAATCAAAATACTTGATGGTCGGGCCTACCCGACCAGTAGGTGTTTCTGTTCAACCCGAACCCACTAACCCCTGTGAAACATCAGAGGGCTGTGACAGATATGTAATACGTGATCACAGTATAGGAACATATTGCAAGCTGTGTGATGTGTGACATAATGGAAACATCTGAAACGCGACCGGGCAGAACCGCACCACTCATGGAGTCTTGGCGCAAAAATGTATATACGTTCTATATATTTGTGCATAATGGTTTGGCGAGCAGAGAGTATAGCAATTCTCCAAAGCTGTATATGCGAGAGTGAAAGCATGAAATGCTGAATTTGATATCCGTAATAAAGAGCTAAAGTACAATTTACCACAGCCCACCTCTGGAACCCAATTACCACAGTTGTAGCGGACCATATTTACGCACGGCGGGTGGCATAACAAGCAAGTGGGCCACAAAATGGCAAAACGCTGTTTACAAAAGTGCCCATATTTCTTCGAAATCGTATGAACGCATGTATAGTGTGAATGAGTGGCTCCATTCGAGAGAACCAATTTTCACGGAGCAATGGACCGGATATAGAGAGAAACATTGGCGTCATGCTTATAGGCGTCACTTGACTATAGTATTTGTACAATCATAATGATGAGACACCCCATTGGGAATGGAACGAAATGGTTATTTTACTATAGATCACAATACACTTCGTTTATTCGGCTGTGCAAGTGTTTGGGCCCTTGGCTTGAAGTCTCACGGATTTTTTTAGTGTGGTTGCTGTAAGTCCTGTTATACGCTTAGGCCCATTGTGTTTCAGCTTAGAAACCCTCAGCCTTGAGAAATGAAATCAAGACTTTGATCTGAATACCAGCGTAGAGACCAACGCAAATACAAAGTGCCCAGTTTAGAAATGACAATAACACCGCACCCACTGCTGGCTGGGACCGAACCCAATAAAATTATGCTCGAATAGGGGCTGTCAAAACGATAGAAAATGCATTAGTTAGTTAGTATTTGGTCGAGTAGGTTTGACGTGAATGACTTTATTATTGAAACCAGGTGATAAACGGTGGTCGTGCGCCAACCTATGGACCTGAACTCTCGTTTTGCGATGTGTACAGTCCACCCTTTTTATGGTCACCCTAAGGACGTCCCCTTGTGATTCAGATTTAATAATAACGTACTGATTTGTCGAAGCGGCACAAAATAACCTTTCCATGATTTAGATGCCAAATCGAGAATTTAACATATCGCCCGCAAATGCTTGCCGTTCGTGTCACCAGAGGATGGACTGTACATATTATGTACCTATCGGCTCAAAAAGCAGAAAACATGTATCCATTTTGCGTATGCACTGCTTCACTCACGGTGTGATCGCATTTGTCAGACTACTCGTAGTATATCAACGTGTTTTTACGCCCATTAGAGGCGCACAAAGGCAAACAACAATAAATGTAGGCGACGAATGAGCGTATAATAAAGCTTGGCTGGCGCTGCACAAATGCACACATCAACTCGCTACCTGACGTGGTCTCTGGGAACCAGGAGGAGTGAAACACTGGGAAAAGGAGCATTCGCATATTTCCCTTTATCCCATCCCCAACGTGAAGGTGCACCAAACATCACCCACCCAAGGCGAAGCTGTTGTTCTAACCTGTCGAATGCAAAAGTTTGGGTGATTGAACAGTGATTGACAGACGGGCTGCTTGCTTGTCAGCCACGGACATCTGCCGTTGCAAATAAGTTGCAATGGGGGAAAACGAAGTTTTCTTTTCAAAACCACATATCTAAACAAAAAACACCAATCAGATGCCCGGAGATGAGATGAATATAACATTTCCTTCCACTTAGCGATACGATAAGCAATAAAGAAGTCGAAACACAGATGAGTTGAGAGGATGGAAAAACACGATCACAACTTTTCGAAAAAGGGAGAAAAACCAACAGACTTTTTAACCAATAAATGATTCAAATTCAAAATTCAAATTTCCGGCTCGACCGCTCAATTCATTCCATTTGATTTGGCGAATCCGCGGAGCAAATCGATCGGCACCGGGAAAATGATGGTCGAATTCTTCTCGGCCGAAATCGAGGTCAATGTCTGCGAGCAGGCAAATGTTATGTGGACACCAAACCGACTGCAAAAATCTGTTTGCACGCAAAATTCCCCATTTGTAAAAAACGAAAATTGCGAAATTGATTTTAGTGTATTAAAAAATTAATTAATTCCAAACGAATATCCAACCTGCAAATATCGCAACTGCAACGCCGATGGGCTTTCGGTGATCACTTCAGCTGCCTCCTTGAGTGCGCGCGACGCGCGATGTTCACCCTCGGCCGCAATCACCTGAAGTCAACAACGGACAACATTACCACTGAACAGGAAACAGAAATTTGCAGCAGCATGACACAATAAACGGGAGTCATTTCGCAGTCCATCCTCTTTATAACGAATCCATAACTTTGGCGAATCTTTTTGAATTAATACATAACTGATGTGTTCGGTCTCCGTCCGGTCCCGCGGTTGATTGCGATGGTACGCGATCAACTAACCGAATCGGTGATGTATACTACATACCACCTTTACCAACGGGATGAACGCATAAACAACAAATGGATACAAGATGCCCTCTTCATGAACGTTTCGGCACAACTGCCGCGATGTCAGTACAAATACAAGGACAGACACACATATACATATACAGTACCGGTTGCATCTCTTGGCTGTTTTTCGCATGATTGCGGCATATCATGCGGCATGGTACATACCTCCTTAAGTATTGAATCATGCAAAAATCATGCGGCATTATGCGACCCCATGCGAGCATTTTTGTCACCATGCGAGAATCATGCGGCATGATTTTGGACCATGCGGCATGATTCTCGCATGTTTGTGTTGACAACACAAATGGTTCTCTCTCTCACACCTTGGCGCGTGCCTCGCGCGTTGCCTCCGCCTCGGCAGCCATTGAGCGCTGCATTGATTGGGGTAAACGGACATCTTTGATTTCAACACGCTCCACCTTGACACCCCACGGATCGGTCGCTTCGTCCAGGGTCATCTTTAGAAGGACAGGAACTGGGGGCTCAACATTAAAGGGGTAAAAGGTTAACGTCGTGCAGTAAGTCATGGTCGGCCCGAATACATCAGATGGCTACGTGTTTCAAAAACGCCTATATAGCCTGTGGTTTATATTGCTTGTGCGAAAACACATAGCGTCAAGACAAGTTTAGAAAGTGTGCCAAGATTAAATGGTAAACGGACCGCAATCGTAAGAAAATTCGCCAAATTCCGCAGGGTGTCTGCCTTATGCACTCAGACTCACCAAAATCTTATTCCCGATGTTCTCCCGATCTCCAAGTATCTCAGCCAAGGTGCGCGTGCCAAGAATCGTGCGCAGCGTGGTTTGTGCCAACAAGCGGGTGCTGTAAAGATTATTACATATGGTCAGTCGCACATGAGAATCCATCCCCCTAATTTTCCTGCATTGTCAAGGGGGATATTTGGCGATTTTTTCAAATTGAACCAGGTTTTGACAAGCACTTCGCATTCTTATCAGTGAGAAACAAACGTGTGAAGAGAGTTCACTTTGAATTCTACGCAACCAAAAACGGTTTGGGGCTCCGATTACTGTAGCCAAGTGCATGCATTGCATGCTGTGTGGGTTGAAAGCGATAAAGCTTTGGGGATCACTTCCGATAAATAAAACGGGAAAAATGCAAAAGAAAAGGAAAATAACTGCTTGTCAAAACCTGGTTCAATTAATTTGAAAAAAATCCCCAGAAATCCCCTTGACGATGCAGGAAAAATACGGGGATGGATTCTCATATATGTAGACATTGTCCGACCTTGTCAATGCTTCATGGCACTATATACATGCATACGTGAGTAGGGTACAGGTCAAAGCGGGAGGGCCAAGCCAGATTTCGCAGGTCCCCCCGCGCCCGCGGCGGGATTTGCCCTCGAGCTTGACACGGCCTGCAATGCGTCTGTGGTCACGTGATCGGAACCTGGCTTTTCCCGATCACACCAAAAATAATATTCACAGATGATTGTAAACTTTTGTGCACGCGTCAAGCTGCATTTACATATAATGTCACCATGGCGGGTTTCACCAGGGTGACTATACAAAGAGCGGACTGTACAGTGTACACCACAAAGTCCCAGGGTGGTGTCGAACCTGTGATGCGCGTCCTCGACTCCGATCACCGAAATGGTCGCATTGCTGATCTTGAAGTAGACCACAGCGTCCACCGCAACGGTCACGCTGTCTTTGGTCAGAATCTAGTGAGAAAAGGTGCACTTTTCTTTCTTCATTGCTTTATAAAGATTTGCGAAGGTTCTATCGTAAGTTCGGAATACTACTGCCGTATGTATAAGCGCTGATTTGGTTGATCGACATTTAGTTTCATCTATACCTCCCTTCGTCCCTTGCACTTGATAACTTTCACCCTAGTTGTCGCATCAAGCTATGTTGTAGGCGTAAAAGTCTTCTCAAAGCTCATACGCGTGGCACTAAGATTTTAAAATTGCAATGTACATATGGTATACCTCTTGCGGTGGCACGTCGAAAGACACGGTGCGCATGTCCACTTTCGTGTACGTGTCAATGCAGGGAAGGATGAAGAATATGCCTGAATGGGAAAGGGAATCTCTTGAACGGACTGTCTGAAAAATTGCATAGTCAGGCCCATGGGTGATACTATGAGGGTTATCAAGACAGCGGCTTGGCCATGCTTTGGCTTCTGGTGATATAAACTTAAACAAAGCAGGTCTTTTCGCAAGGTGTGTGTTTTTTACTCGTTCAGTTTTTTGTCAAATCCGCTAAAATGGGAAAAAGCTGGTCATAGTGTACCTAAATCTGGGAAAGGTCTAGTCTATAACTGAACTATAGAACTAAAGCGACGCAACGAAATAAGAAGTTCGGACAACAACGGCACTTTGCAAGCCACAACCATGGATATGTTACCGCGAAGCGTAAAATGCACCTGTGGTGTTACCTAAACAAAGGATTTTGTTTGTGAACTATTTTACCTTTCTTAGGCTGCGATTAGATAAACGCGAAATACGGAAATTGGTGAGCAGATAAATGCGGAATGGCAGATTTCTGCATTCCGCATTCCGCGTTTATCTGCTCACCTTTGCGGAATTGTGTGTGCTTGGGTGACGATGACTTCCAGCGTGCTGACCTCAAATGTTGCGTGCTAACGCAAACATCAACTGAGATGTTTGACCAAAGGCATAAATTTACTTGCAGAAATTCAAAATTCCGCAAAGGTGAGCAGATAAACGCGGAATGCAGAAGATTGCCATTCCGCATTGATCTAATCGCAGCCTAAGATTTTCAAGACTCTGTGTGGTTCAAGAACGCACCGACACAGTATCGGAACACTGGCGTCATTCGTGCTTTGGCCATCCACCAATCCGTAGGAACTCACTACACACCCCGCTCCCCGAACAAGCCCGCCCACTAGGTTTAGGATATTTTGATGGGGTGAACATTGGGATTAACTTTACGTTTTTTAATCTCGAAATGACGGATCCCGAACACAGGTGCTTAAGGGGTGAGTCGAACGCCGCCTAACGCCCGCGCATCTTCTTTGGCGGAGCTTAGATTCAAGACAACACCCGAGTTTACATTGTTTGCAAAGGATCGTGTCCTCCCCTGAATCGAGAAAATCAAAGAAGCTTTTATTCGCAAACAGTGTGAACGGCTCGGTGCTGTCTTTCGTTTCCAGCTATAAAAAGTTGTGATGACAGGTCACACGTTCGAGACACCCATCCACCTTCTCCGGTAATATTTAAAAACTACGTATACCTGGTCCACGTGCACCCCCGGTCACGAGACGGCCCAATCGGAAGATCACCGCTCGCTCGTACTCTTGCACAATCTAGGAGATAAGTTATATAAAAACATTGTCATTAATTTCCATTTGAAACCAGAAATTAAAATTTAACTCTGATGAAATTAAAACAAACCTTGAAACACATCCAGACGGACACAGGGAACGTGAAAAAGATGATCAAATAGGACATCGCCACGATCAGAGTACCAACAAGGCCAGAACTACCGTCATCGCTGTTGTAGGGTTCTGAGAAAAAATAATAAGATAAAAATGGTTTTATTCGGATATACTGAAATACAAAATAATTGAGAGCTGGGTACTCTGAATGAAAGAACAAATATTAGGGCCGGTCTAAAACAGTGGTACCGCAGTACATAGCGAGACCCCTTACATTAATGTCAAAAAAGTCACGTGACCCAGGCGCATCCTTTTCGATCACCAAGTTTGATATCACTCCCATGAATTGATAGGCAGGATGTCTCAGCATACTGTGCCTAAGTGTGAAACATCATTCAACACGAATATATGTACATGCAAACACACGCATTGCTGGGCGTATGTGTGCAATGCATGGACTCAGCATGATTACGGCTGGCTGATGTTTCACGACGACGCACAGGGGTCCACATCAATAGATTTCGGTCACGCTGGATCGTTCGTATGTTTGACACAAACATCCCAAATATGCAACTCACCAGGGTGCGAGTAATGCGCGCCGTAGTCGTTATTGTTGCGTGTGAATTTCGGTGTGCCCTCTTCGATTTGAGGGCCGCCGGTTTCCGACATTTCCGATTCCATCAGGATTTGTCGACTGCTTGTGCTGGGTCGATCCACTGTGCTCTTCAGATCAACTACAGCAGCCAGTTGGAATTCTAGTGCCGCGCGTGTAAGCAGAAGATTTCAGTATGTACAGTTTAAATAGTCGTTGAAAATGTCGACTTCAAACTTGCGTCGATATGAGGCAGCAGCAAGCAACAGGTGGTGTAGGTATACAGTATGTACCATAAGCTTGGCAAAAATTTGTGTGCGGAGTGGGTTACTGTAAGTTCGTAGCCGGGTGGAAAACGAAAACAGCCTCAGCGTTTATTACAACTTGCTGCAAATATAGAAACAGGTGGGAGAGGAGGGAGAAAAAAGTCTCTTATTTGAGTTACAGCTGGACAAGAAACGATCCCTTAGATTTCCAAAAAGAGCACCCCCTAAAAGTTTAGCACAGTTTGTGCTTCAATGGGTTGTTCGTGTTTCTAGGCGTCGGGAGCGAAAAAATGCAGAAAATTTAGATAAAATACCCATGCCGTTGCCATGTGTGTTTTATTGACACAAGGTGCAGGAAAGTAAATTCCGATGGCGAAAAAATTGGCTCCAATTTCATGATTGGAATGGCGTTTGTTTGATTTAGCGCCACGGCGCGCACCTGGATACACAGACAGGTACTGTATATGTTTTCGTTTATTGCTTACATTCAGCTGATGATGAAAAATACAAATAGGAGATACCAAGGGAGAGACAGGCCGCTCTCAAAACAGCCGGTATATTTGATTGTTTGGATTTACTTTTAATTCTTCGCATGTAATGTTTAGATGGTGCACCAATTAGTTTTTATGACATATATGGTTCAGTTTGAGCTGAAAATTCTGGAACCTCCACAGAGAGTGAGGGATTGGGGACCGAATTTTTATAGCAAGACAACGCAAAATGCGACCAATGTGGTTGCACATCACATAAATGGAATGGGGTAAAGACAATACAACGCTGGTCAGATAAAAGGAATCGCAACTGCACGGCAACAAAATCAGGAGCGTTCCAAAACTAGCTTTAATTTTGCTTAGACTGTTGTTTTGCACAAATATGCGCATCCGTGCAACAAGTCGCCAGGGATTTCTAACAAGTAACGAATTTGTAATCATGAAAGATTCTGGTCGCCTTGGAACCCGCATTTTCACTTCATTGTACCGTAACGGCTTCGGCATGAAGCATGTATGGTACGGACGAATAGTCATGCCTTACACTTTTTAGATTGCTTTGGGTTTTCAGTTCTCTATTTATTTAACAGTGTAGCATCAACTAAAATAAATTGCATAATCTTATCTATGTTACTTCTGTAGAGTCTTGCCCCCCCGGGGTCCTACTTTAATGTACTTTGGACTGTGGAGGGGTCGCGACTCGTCCCCAACCGAAAGCAGGCTGCTCGGAAGTCTTCACGATTGCTCGTGTCGAAAACCGTGTCGCCCCAGAATCGGTGGTACAGCTGGAGAAGCGACTTGACTATTTCTGGACGGAATGAATTACGATAATGTTTGATTTACCTATTTCTTATGCAATGAACTATTGCGCGGCTTGGGTTTGGTGTTTAAAGAATAAAAGTGGAAATGGAATGAATGATATTTATAGTTTTATTAGAAAAATAGGCTTATTTAGAAAAGCACAGAGCGGGCGCGAGAGAATGAGAGAAAAGCAAAGACTATAGGCGTGATCGCACCTAAGCGAGCACCATTTCCCGTGTTCTACGTCGTGGCCGAATTGTTTTGACAAAAAGTCAGCCAACCGACGTAAAAGTCGAACACGTGCAATTTGGGAAATGAGTAATGAGAACTGAGGAAATAGTGCTCGGCCGTCCTTTAAATACTCGATCGCATTTCTTTTTCTTTTCTTCGTCCATTCCGGATTAATTACTATAAGATAATTGGACGGCTCCTAACTATGATTGGTTGGAGAGAAATATTTGAATTTTAGAGAAGAGAAATAGAATGACAATGCAATTAAAGAGAATGGGTTACTGTAGACACAGGATCAAGCGCGGAAATTCAAATGGGCTATTCCCGAATCCCCACACTATCCCCCCCTAAATTAGCTGACGTCCCGGCAGCTCTAGGATAAATGTGATAGAAAACTAACAAAGTTTGGGACGATCTTAGTATAAAAGAAAATAAAATGTCCTTAGCACAATATTAGTGAGCTAATCTATTACCTTAAGCGCCCAAGAAATAATAATAAAGTTATAGCACACACAAATAAAATGATATTAACGGGTGATTTTTACTTAGAGAAAATAAAATGTTGATGTTAACCAGGTCTTCTTTCTTGAAACTTAGACATCACACATTTGTGGTGACAAATTTATGTGAGTCTGAACTTTTACTTCGTATACCAACAGGCAACACACAGCTTCTTCTGTGAAAACTTTATGTGAGCCTACTGATGATACGGTGACTGGGAAGGATGAGGACCAGTTGGATGTGCAGGCGGTTGCAGATTGAGCTGCGCCGCTGCTTGTGGTTGTTGGTGCGCGTACGGGTAGTAACCAGCGGTTGCCTGAGTGGGCACCTGACTTGGTTGCTGCACCTGTTGCACGCCACCTGTCGGTTGTTGCGCACCTTGGAAGCCGCCGCCAAACTGTCTGATCAGAGCAGAATCGTGATCAAAGTGTTCACGGGTCGGCGCACAACCATGCAGTTGGAAGAACCATTCTTTGTACCGTGCAAAGTTTTCTGCTTCCTCCTGACTCACTTGGTCGTGCGGTGTCATTGTCGATTTCACTGTCATGCCTGTCGTCGCGACCATCTGTGTGGGTTGCGTCGCTGGCATGCCGGTCGCTGTCGCTGTCGGGGCTACTCCCACACCTGCACCTGGCGGTGTCGGTGTTGTTGGGGGTACCGATGACTCAGACGTTGCGGAACCCAATGATGTCGGCTTTTGTGGACGTTGTACCACCTGCACGGGGTGTTGGACTGGTAGTGCCAGTCTCGAACCCTGCGCTGATGTCTCGCTTTGGTCCATCATCATACCTTGTTTCTCGCGGAACACAGCCAACATGTCGAAGGAAGACTGCTGCCTCTGCACCCCGGGTGAGGTGACGGCAGGTCTATTCGGCAACGTGGTGGCAACCTCAATCGCGGACTCCTGAGCGGTGCGCGATGGGTACGCCTGTTCCTTTGCTACATTTGTATAGTAATGCAGCATTTGCGAGGGTGTCCAACCTTTCAGCGTGCATTGGTCACCAAGGTGAATCGGACAGTTCGGCATCAGTGGTACCATTGAGTTTCCATACGTCTCTACGTCGGCCTTTAGCGCCGCCAATGAGCTCATTGTGTTCTCCATGATGGAGCCCGTGCCAATGAAGCCCAGGGACGATAGACCAGCATGGTCCGTAGGGAAGTTTGCTGATCCAAAATAGGCACTCAACGCATATAAGCAACGGACCGGTGTGACGTTTCCCTGACACGCAGCTTCGTGTGCAAAACCGAGTGGATTTTCCAGCATGCGCATCGCTAGATCACGAATGACTAGCGTGGCGAACTGGCCTCCGGCAATCATATACTGGTCCTTGTATCTTTTGAGGGCGTATTCCAGCTGCTGCTGGTCGTCCGGACGTGAACTTCGACCACGCGGGAAAGTTGTTCCTGGTGGGAACGTCCGTGGTTGTACTTCGGCGAACGTGGGTCGCATTTTAGCCTGTGCACCCACTGGATCTTGAATTGCTTGCAAGGTCACGAAGTCCGGGCCGGCATCCCATTGTTCCCGAGGGATCATAGGATTTTTCTGGATGGCCTCGACGGCTTCTTGCGACCGCCATGGCGTTTCACGCCATTCTTGCAAGCGACGTGTATGTTCAGATTTGGGAACCCTATGCGGATTCTTGTTGTGTGTAAGCCAGAACGGGAACATGTATTCGCCTTCCCCTTTCTGTCGTTTTTCAGGTGGCGGTGGTGTGGAACCCTGGTCCGAGCCTTGTCGATCACGTTTTATCCCGCTGGTGGACCTTGTATGTGACGAGGTTCCACTGGCTGGGGTTCCCGTGCTCGATCCGCTCGGTCCCGGTCTTGCATCTGATCGTTCGCCAGACGGTGTCCTGTCCGATCTACCGTAGCGGGACGGTTCCCGTCCACCACGACGATAGTAGCCGCCACGAGTAAACTCGCCACGACCTCGGACACGACTACCATGTCCACGATACCAGCTGTGAGGTACTGTGAAGCCTTCTGGGAGGCCTGTCATCACTGCTGTTTCGTGTGACTTCGGCTGAGCACTCTGAGCCTGAGGTTCATCTGGTCTGTGAGACGTATCCCTCGGCTGCTGTTGCTGTTTCGCCGATTTGTCTGACGTAGTCGGTTCAGTATTGGGAAGTTGAACCGTTTTTTGTTGTTGTTGTTGCAATCGCTTTGGGGGAGGAGGTGGCGGTGGCAAAATGACGGGAATGACGTCCCTTGCGCCAGCATCCGTGCCACTATCACCTTCTTCCTCCTGTGACTGCTTGCCACCAACCGACTTGCCTCTTCGTCGTTCTCGTTGTCTTTGTTTCTGTGCGAATCGGCGGCGAGTCTTCGCATTGCCCCGTGTGGATTCACCACTCTGTCCGGGTTCTGGTGCTGACTCAGCTGCCGATTTCGACTTTTTCTTCGGTTTCCTCGGCCGTTTGTCACCACCATCGTCAGAATCCGAGCTGTGCCCAGAAGTCTTTCGGATGGGTATTTCGAACGGCCTTTGGTAACTGTTCGGCTCGCTTGGTGGACGCTGCCAAGGCATCAGCGAGCTCTGAGCTGCCGTTACCGGCACGAGTTGACTTGGCAACTCGGCTGCGGAAGCGGTCATGTGTTTCATGATCGTTCCCACGACACTCACTGCCCCTTCTATCCTTTGTTCTTTCGACTCGCAGTAATTGTCGATTTCAGCATCCACCACGTCGACATTTTCGAGCTCGAGGTTTGTGTACACTCCTTCTTCGCAGTATAGGTACATTTGACGTCTCGATTCGATGTACAGCGGCAAAATGTCCAGTGATTGGCATTTGTATTGGAATTTGTCCAAAACCCAGCGCAACGGTTTAGCTGCAGCTGTGCCATACACTGGTGGCTTGGCAGTGAACGGATTCAAGAATCGGAACGTGGTGTACTTCAGTGTCGCAAAACACTGGTCGTTGAGATTCTTGATCGCACGCAGTAGCGGCACAACAGGCAATTGCTCTGTGTCCGGGTCCTGTTGCGAGTATTGACCGTAGCGCATTATCATGTGTTTGGATCGGATGATCAACATCCACATCAGCGCGCTCACTGCGTCCTTTGCCGTAATTCCCACTATGCAGATTGGTTGTGCCAATTGTTCGTTTGACCACGGGATTGCCCTCGACACCATTTCGGTGAACTTCGGGTCATCCCATTGACATTGGCTGTCGTCCATCTTTGGGTTGAAAAAGTCCTCCTTCGGGATTTCCGTTAGGAATCCCGATGAGTTGGACAAGTCCGGCACCAAAGAGCTCCAGCCACTCAGGAGTTCAGTGTCCACTGTAGCGATACGTGTTTGTTTCTGGTTTTCCGAAACATGAAAACACATTTTCAGGGTATCCCGAAAATCGCCCAGCAGAAAACTGGCACCCAAGTTGTTCCTGGTCACGACATGTTGTTGGATGAGCTCCAACTCGTCCATTGGCATTTCAACCTGTGCTTCTTCGTATTGTAGTGGCTCGCCAACACCCTTCGTCGTGTTGCGTGCCTTCTCTGGATCGTCGGCATTCTCGGCAGCTGTGATGGCTTCGGCATTCTCGCGCTCCATCCTATGGTAGTCCTGGAAACACTTCGTGCTGAACAATGGTGTGTCATAGCACGTCGGCGCCTCTAGGTAACCATCAGGTGTGGAACCGCAATTTGTCGAGCCAATCGTTGCATTATGTTTGACCCAATCGACTTTATCCGACGGTTGCATCCACGGTGTCGCATCGGCCGGGTCCATGTTATCCCAGACCTGCTTCACCAGCGTCAGAACCGTTCGCGAAGACGCGTCTGTATACATCGAACCAACCGTTGACTGGTAGGCTCGCAGAATAAACGTCTGCACGATGGATTCGATGGTCAACAACACTTTCGGCGATGGGTACTTTTTATTCTGGCTGCCGCGCGAGTCCATGTACATGCAACACAAATTGTGGCGCAACCGTGTTGCAGCCAAGTGTGCGTTGTAGATACAAAACTCGCGGTATGCCTTTTGTTTTTCCCATTGACTTGTCTGGGTGGTCGTCCACGATGACACCACCACCATGAATTTGCGGTACATGGCCAACGAAGCCAGGGTCATGAAGTGAGTGACTTCATTTTGACGAACCATTGGCAACGTCAGGTATTGTGGTGTCGTCGGGGTCACTGTGAAGTTCAGCAACGGTGGGGATTGCGCGTACGGAGTTGGACCGTAGGCGACATCACCCGCCGTACGCAGCACCTCATACGGTGAATCCCAGTGGAAACGACCATAGCCCATCGTTGTAGTATTCGTCAATAGAAACGCCAAATCATAGGTACTCACGACCTGAGTCAGGCCTCCGAGGAGTTGCGGGAACACTGGGTGTCCCTTGTCGATCACCTCGTCATCCCAACTTGGATGAATCATGAAGGTGTCGCCCTGTGCATCTCCTTGGGGTACCAGCACATTGACAGGTCGGCCGAGCAAACCGGTCAGCACGTCCGGACCTATTGGATAGGTACTGTCGCTGACGTGATCGACTGGCTTGTCTGCCTTGCGACTTTTGTCAAACGTGCTTCGGATTTTGGCTCGTTGCAATAGACCTCGCATGTTGTAAAAATGCATATCGCTTGTATTTACCGGACTTTTCTGTCCCGGTTTGTTGTATGTTTCGACCAATGCCTTTTTCGTCTCGAACGCCATTTCGTACATCAGGAACATGCATGTCGGTTTGCTGAGAAAGTCCGCAAGGATTTCACCGCACCGTTTGGTGCCAATCGATGTGAAGTTCTCAGACCAAACCGTGTACAGATCGATGTATGCATTATGCACACCATTCGTCATGTACATGCGTACCGGGTACCGATGTTGCAGTTTGTATTCGCCACCCCTGGGTGCGAACCGAACATCGCCCCCGACCACTGGTGTTTTGAACGATTGGTCACGCGGGTACACGTAGTCGAAGTGGAGCGCAATGACACCAGGGGTGTACATATTGCCGCATTCCAGCACCTCTAGTGCCTCCGTCAACGGTACCTCAGCGAGACCATTCAGACACCAGACGTTCGTGACGTCACCTGGCTTTCGAGTCGTAATTTTGTAATGGCGTTGTAACGCCTCGTACATCGACAATGAATCTGTTTGAGGTTCAATGAGCCTCTTGAATGCAGCCATGCCAATTAGCGGTGGGCATTTGTCATTGCCTTGCTTGGCTTGGAAGCCCGCCTGGAACAAATGGTCACACCACCAATACCACTGCTCAACGTCAACTCCCGGTTGAGTAGGTTTAATGGTTTCAGTGGACCTCCAGGGGCCCATTTCCAACGTCGTCGGCATTGACTTTCCAATCACCTTTGCTAACGGCATTGTTGCAAATTCGACGGCTGTATGCGGGTTGTGCCAGTAGGGGTACCGATGCAAACCCTTTTGGTATTCGGATTTCGGATCCAGCCATTCTGACACATGCGCATGTTCGGTGAATAAGGTGAACTGACCACGAATGACAGCATTCTGTCCGTTCGGGTACCAGAACGAGTAGCCTTTCGGCAACACTGCGCTCAAAGTACAAACCTCGTCACCGCCAGCCATGTCTATGTTTGCATTTGCGTTTCGAGCGTATTCGATCGGCTTGGCTGCCGATTCTGGATCTGTGATCGCCGCCAACAATTGTCGGTTGCTTTTGCGGGAGAACAGGCTTTCAGTCTTGCCATTACCCAACAGCTCAAACAGCTTGTTGAGGACCTCTGCTTCGAAGTCCGGCAGAAATGGGCCTTCCCGTTCCGACAACGTGCGGTCCAGATAGAATTTGCTGAGCCTGTCGAAATGCAATTCCAACCCCAAGGGCGTAGCATCCTGGGCAGCAATGCCGCTTCGGATGAACGCTGACATCATCAAATGAATCTGTCGTCCATGGGGCCATAGAATTGTACTTCGCAGCACCTTTGTTGCTGTTGCGTCAGCCAAAATATTGCGACATTTGCCTTCCTGTATTTTGAGAAATCGCGAGCGGCGATGGTGCGCCGCTGCCATCAACGCCGTCGTGTTCACTGTATCGGGCATTGGTTGCTCGCGCGGTTTCACGCTTCGAACCTTTGCCAACATCGCCACAATACCCTGGATGGTGTCCAAGTCCTTCCAGTCTTCTGGTTTGGACAGTTTGTTTGGGCACCCTCCATATGGGCCGGGGATGTTTTTGTCTGCCTCTCCCCTCCCCACTTTTTTTTTACGAAGAACCCCCCAAAGGTGTTTGGGGGCCCCTCCTTTTGGGTTTTTTTCCGCTTTCATCGGCTAACATACCCTCGTTCGGTAGGAGAGCTTGCAGTACTTTTTCAGCCCATGTGGGGTTAATTGGCGCCGGGGCTGGGATCTCAGCCTCCATTGCCCCCCTTGGCTCTCTGCCTGCCCTTCGCGTACCTGTTCCTGCCCTTGCTCGGCATCCATTTGCTCTTCACCGTTCTTGTCGGACGACTTGCCTTTTTTGTTCTTTCGGCCGCCCGATTTTTCCGCCATCAGGTTGACTGTCTCCAGTTCCGGGTTTTGGTCTATCAACCCTTGCAATCCACGCGTCCCTTGTCAGAGGAGTATAACTCTGCGGCCTAGGTTCGGCAACTGCAATTTGGGCGGGTAATTTCTGATGACCTTGAGTTCGGAACACGCGGTCTCCGACTT